>JXCR01125593.1:0-26135 GCA_002079205.1 Phalaenopsis hybrid cultivar
ATTAGTTAATTCAGTGTTCAGTCCCTAAATTCACAGTTAAGCTGGGAAGATACTGGCTCTCATTCTAAAGTTCTCACGTTCCCCTCGCCTTAGAGCTAACATCTCGCTTTAGTTTCCAAATGCCTAAGCCAAATTGGGGATTTTAGTCTGTCACCGTAAAATCTTCAATTCTACGCCCAACAATGAATATTTCCTTATTTACTTACACTCAACCTCATGGACTAAATTCCCATCCATTAAGTTGAATGTGATTCTCACTTTGTTGTAAAAAGCATAGCCCTCTCGGATCATATGCTTCACAATAAATTTTAACAATTCAATTGACCAGATTGAAAAGTAAATGAAGTTCGTAGTTTGAATCATCACAAATATGAAATTAAAATATTGCATATCTATCTTGATTCTTCACATGACCATTTCTATTTGTTGAGAGAAGGATAAAGAAATATACTCAGAATTCATGAGGAAGATACAACAAAACATGCATTGTATATATAAAAACAAGTTTACAAAATAAGAAAGAAAAGTAAAACAACTTAACTCAATCTCTTACCCAAGCAAATCCCTTGAAGTTCCTTTGAATCTCTTCTCTCTTTACAATAACACTTAAATCTCTCTTAAAATGTAAGAAAGAAGAAATCTCTCACTTTTCTTCTCCTCTTACAACTCTTAGAGACAGTTGCCACACTCTCCCACACTCTTGATACTCACGCCTCACTCACTCACACCTTCACACACCACACACACCACATTTTCTGATATAAAAATACTCTTTTATAATGTAGGGACGAATTTACCAAGAGTCTCCATAGGCACCTCTTCAAAATCATCCAAATCCAAATTCAATGCGTTTGTAAAAATAACCATATATGGTACTTAGGCACTGAAATCTGGTGCCTAGGCACTGTCTTCTCTATATTCTGATTTTTAGACGCCAATTCAATTTTTTGAAAATGTCACTTTTAACTCCAATTTTTTAACTTTTTCCATTTTTAAGCTCCAAATGCCTAGACTTAGTATACCTGCAATAAAACATGAAAATACATTTCTTCAAAGTGCAATATCACCAAATTTAAGTCTTAAATACATATGTAAAATTGAATATTTTTTTGGTGTATCAGATGTCGAACTCAGATACTCAATTATGGAGAAATAATGTTTGCTTTGGTTATGTTAGCTCATAGATTCTGACCATATTTCCATATGCATCCCATCCAGGTAGTCACCGACAATCCATTAAAGTTTGTCCTCACTTGACTGAAGCACTCTAGTTCGCTTCTCAAATGGGTGGTGGAGCTAAGTGAGTTTGACATGGCCTAAATCTTCCAAACAACTATCAAAGCACAAGCAGTGACAGACTTCTTGACTGACTTTTTCAAACCATTCTGGTCAAGCGAATGAACCATTATTGATTGAACAACAAGGACCTTGTACATTGATGGTGCCTCCAATCAGACAGGAGCATAAATTGAGCTGGCTCTAAGTAGTCTAACTGGAAAACACATCTATAATTCATTGACCATTGAGTTTGAGGTCACCAATAATCAAGCAAACTATGAAGCTTTGATTGTTAAGTTGTGCCCAGCTTCTGATATGGCCACTTGGTACCTGCCTATGAAGCAAGACTCCCAGCTGATGGTGAACCAGGTGAATGGGAAATTTACAGCCAGAGGCAAGATGATGGCCAAGTACCTTAGCAAATTCAAAGCAAAAACCTAGAATTTTTTCAATTTCAAAATGGAATACATCACTAGGGGGGACAATAAGGTGGTTGATCTCCTTTTCAAGTGCCTCCTTTTAGTAGAGGGAATGCCTCAAAAGTTATTTTGATGCATCATTGAAGAACCTGAAGTGATGGAGGTAGAGACCAAAGGAGTATAATATCGGATGGATCCTTACATATATTTCTTGGAGACTAGCAAAATAGCATACAAGAACAAAGATTTGAAAAGTTTCAAATACAAGGCCACCCAACATCTACTGATTAAAGGAAAACCTTTTGAAAATTAGATACTTCTTATATCTAAGATGTATGAGAGGAGTGAAATAGATGATCTTATGTGGGAGAGACATTAAAGAGAATGTGCAAGTTATTCTAAAGGGAAGACACTGACACATAGAATTCAACAACAAGGCTCCTTCTAGCTGACACTCCTAAAAGAAACAAAAGAATTCTCAAAGAGGTATGAGAAATGATAGAAGTATGCACTACTACAACACAAACTGACTCATAAGTTACAACTGATCGTCAGCCTCTGACCTTTTTCCATCTAAGGGATTGACATCTTTGGGTTATTACAGCCATCAAAGGGCCAGCACAAGTTCCTCCTGCTTGTGGTAGACTATTTCATAATTTCATTTGGATAAGCCTCATCTGTAGGTATGGATTAACACTCATCCTCATCATAGATAATGAAACACAATTTACAGGCAAAGAAGTGAAGGACTTTTTCCATAGCATGGGATTGACTTGAAATTTTAATCGATGTACCATCTTCAGACCAATGTTAAAGCAAAAGCTACCAATAAGATATTCTTGAACTTGTTAAGAAAGAATATTGAAGGAGCCAAGAGGAAATGGGTTAATTTCTTACCAACCTCCTTTAGAAAACCATAATAACACTAAACTTAAAGGTTACTTGTCCTCAAGTAACATTATAATTTAAAAACCTTATTGTTTAATTTGAGGATGTGGTCTTCATAAGAACTATCAATAATTTTGCTTTAGGAAATTCATAGTGATGAAAGTATAATAACTCCAGTAAACTAGTATAGTCATTAGGTATAAGGAACCTTACATCCAACTAAGAAAATTTGATGTCCTTTTACTTTCAAAAAGAAATTATCATAAGTTAAATAAGGTATATTAGATGAAAACTATATAAAATATAAGCACTCCTTTAAAGTTTTTTTCTAATACTTAATAATTATAAATAAGCTTAAGAATGTATTGAAACTTCAAGTTTAAAAAGAATCTAGTGAAACCAATTTTTGATAAGGCTTCTCTTCAAGATTCTCCTCATATTATAGTTTTCTTATATGTTCTCTTTCGTGCTTTATGAATTTTTTCATCATTAAAAATACTTTATGAGGATTATCAATTCCCGTACCAGCCATGCAATAATATTGAATTCCACTATCAACCCTTTAAATCAAACACTCCACATTCATTTTTTTTTAATTTTCAAAAGTTTAGGAAGTATTTGTTTAAAATATAATTTTATGGAAGTTCAATTCTTGTGCGGTATATACATAATTATGCCTAATTTAACAATTATGAAATACTTTCTAAAAGTTAATAATTAAATCATTTTTCTACATGTTGAATTACAAAATTAGCTCAACACTAGAGTAGCCTAATTTACTTAGTGTTTAACATGCGTAAATTATTTTTTTCTTTATTCAAAATTGCAATAGATCTAAATTTCAAGCCACATCCTCTAAATTGATTAAAATTGGTAATTCAAATTCAATTTACTTGTGACAAGTAAGTTTAAGCTTTTTTATTCTCCCCCCCTCCCCACACCCCCAAACTTAATCTCTAAACATATTTAACAATTTAAAATGTGAATATAAACGAGGAGTAGAAAAATACTTCCTACCATATGCGTATATAGCCAAGATCAACAGGTATATACAGAAATAAACATAAATGATCATTGTACAAAGACGATGGGAAGTTCTGTGCTACACTACCGCTGCAGTTTTTGTACCAATGGTGAAGGAATTCTAAGCCAACTTACATGGAATTACTCAAGGAGTTGTCTTCGTATGAGGTAAGGCTGTACCATTTACTCCGGCGTGAATTAATGAGTTTTATATGATATAAAATATTCCAATTTGTCATTATACAAATTTTATCCCAACGAGAGATTTGATGCAAGATGTTTATAATTTTTGGACGGATGAAAGTGATATTTGGGAAATGCGAGATGAGGGATATGTTAGTTTCTCTGCTTCATTGCTTAATCTAATATCGAAATAGTGGCATTTTTTCATTTTTGCAAAATTACTTCATACCATAAAGATTAGTAGAGTCACCAAAGAAAGTACTATTTTAAACTATTGCATTCAAATAGAAAAGCCCATTGATGTAGGATTTATCATTTTTAAATCTACTATGAGTATTATTATGAATGGTTCAATATATGAATTTGGGTATCCTTCCACAATTTTTCGACTTTGCAGTCAATTTCAAGTTTCATATGAAGGTTGGGAAAAAGTTTTATTACCTTGGGAGTCCATGATTTCTATTGATGATAATTATATTGGGAATGAAAATGAAGCATTAGATGTAATCTTAGATCATTCATCACATGCTTCAACTCCATTAATGCCACAAACAGTTGGAAGTTCACTCGCTTTAGAAAATAAAATGAAGAAAATTGAGAGAGAACTTCAGAGTATTTTGAATGCAATAGAAAATCTTAAATACCTTTTCGATCACCTATATTGGAGGATGAAGGAGAATTTTGATCATACTGGAACAATATAAGCAGGATTGGTTCGGATGTTTAAGGAAAAAGGATGGATCGAAGAAACTTTGACTGATCAATTCCCGTACCAACCCTTCTATAATTTGTACGTTCATTACCAGTCTATAGGAGATAATAAAGGAGAAGATAGCACTGAAGAAGAGGTTGAATAATTGAAGAAGTTGGACTCTCTACTAGTTTAAACTACTTATGTATTTAATGTGATTGTGTGGATTTGATTTAGTTTGATTTGCTTTAGAATTCTGAACTTTGATTGTGTGTATAGTTTTGTGTCAGCGTTTAGTGTTGTGGCTTAATTTTGACGCTGATTTATAATTTAGTTTGCGTTATATGTGTGAAAGTGTGATTAGAAAAACGTATTTATAAAAAATATATTTTAATATATAAAAGTTAATTTGGTATTGTTTGTCAAAATGTGTGTTTGTGAATTATTGTTAGATAAAAATTAGTGTTGAAAAAGACTAAATAAACTTCGAAGTAGATTTAAAGAAAATTGAAATAAAAAAAAATAAAAAAATGGACTTTTAAGCCTTCAGCGCTGACGGTGCTGGCATAGACGTTGAGAGTGCCCTCAACCTGAGAACACCTTAAACCCCTTAAAATTTGTGATTTACACCATAAAACTCTATTTGTTCAGCGTCGACGACGCCCGACTGGGTGCCGACGGTGCCATTTGACAAAGAGTAGACTTATCTTACCACAAGAAACCTATTAAAATTGTATATAAATTTATAAAATGATTCAAAGCATCACAACATTTTTCCTAGACTTCTCTGACCACAAGAAACCTACTAAAATTGTTCTCATAATTTTTCAAGTAATATTTTGATTTATATAATTAAAATAAGCCAAAATGGTCACCTTGACATGAGAATTAGGGTTAGGAGCATAGAGATGCCCTCTGACCTTGGAAAAATTAGAGAACATCCCCTCTATGATGATGAATAACCTCTAAAAATCTCAGGCCATGGTGAACACTCCTTAGTCATGGAGAGTTAAAATACCTCATAGGATATTTAATTAATATAAAATCATATGTTTGGAAAGTAATTTTTATTTTTAATCTACATTATTCTCCTCTATTCACTGAGCAAGAGAATATTTTTCTTTTATTTTTATGATTTTTTATGAAAAGTTATGAATTTTTAATGATCTGTTATTTATTTAATTATGAAAAAGCTTTAATTTTCTATNGATCTACATTATTCTCCTCTATTCAGTGAGCAAGAGAATATTTTTCTTTTATTTTTATGATTTTTTTATGAAAAGTTATGAATTTTTAATGATCTGTTATTTATTTAATTATGAAAAAGCTTTAATCTTCTATTATCCTAATCACACGTCGCGTCATCCTCGTCTTCTCTGAAGCGCCACACATCATTTTTTGGTTCGGTGCCACCATCAGACTCGACAACCACACATCCTGCTGTTCACGCATGAAGGCTCCGTCCGGTTCGATCTCGTCCATCCATCTGATACACGCTCGAACAANTTTCTATTATCCTAATCACACGTCGCGTCATCCTCGTCTTCTCTGAAGTGCCACACATCATTTTTTGGTTCGGTGCCACCATCAGACTCGACAACCACGCATCCTGCTGTTCACGCATGAAGGCTCCGTCCGGTTCGATCTCGTCCATCCATCTGATACACGCTCGAACAANTCTTTTATTACCAGTAAAGGTGTATTATGTTATAAAGTAATGCCTTTTGGGCTTAAGAATACTGATGCTATCTACTAGTAGTTAATGGATGTAATCTTTTCAAATTAAAAAGGAAAAAATATTGAAGTCTATATGGACAATGTTATAATTAAAATTTGTTCATCCAAACATCATTTAATTTACTTAAAAAGAAACATTTCAAACACAAAAAAATAAAATAAAATGAAACCTAATCCACTGAAATACACATTATGAGCCTCTAATAACAAATTTTATGGCTACCTCTTAACTCTAGAGGGAATCTAAGCCAACCATAAGAAATTGCATGCATTACTAAAAATGTCTTCTCTTCAAAACACCAAAGAAGTCCAAATGTTGATAGGCCTAATAGCAGGCCTCAGCCATTTCATCTCGAAGGCAGGTGATAAATGCGCTGCATTCTTCAAAACTCTCATAAAAGCATAGAACTTCAAATGGTCCGTCGATTGTAAGAAGGAATTTACAGAGTTAAGAGATTCTTTGGCGTCGTTGCTACTAGTATAAAGTTTAAAACTGAATGAAGAGCTCTCTCTATACTTGGGAGTTGGACTTACGCCCATTAGTTCTGCGTTAGTTCATGAGAAATTAGGAAAAAAGTTCCTAGTTTACCACACCAATAGGGTCCTCTGAGATGCTGATGTGGGCTTTTTATGTGTTATAAATGTTTTTCAACACCACAACTCACAAGGCAGCTATATTAAAAAATATGTAGATTAATCATAATAAAATTTTCTTTAGTATAATAAGTTTTCTCCTTTAAGATATCTAAAGATGCCGCTCTTAGTGAATTAAGGTATACTTTCAATTTCAAATCATCACTAGGTTGCAAATGTAAGTATACGTATCACTCCAGTAATAAAGGGCTCTAATGGAGTCCTAAGTACCGATCCTAGAGGGAGGTGAAAATTTGTTAGGGAAATCACACAAAAGCATAATATTTAAGTTATAGAAAAATTAAGTAAGAAAACAGGTTGAAATTTGTTTAATGCCACTAAAGAAACTATGTTTACTACACTAATCTCTAAACTTTAAAACTAAATTTACTAAAATTAAACTAGGTTTTGTGACAAAAAGTTTAAATTTAAGAAAACAACCTTCCCCTTATAATGAGATTATAGTCAGTGAATAATCAAATTGAAGAAAATTGTATTGTGTCAAATAGGAATAATTATATTCTTTATCCTTTTTACAAGGGACAAAGAACATTAGTTAATTCAGTGTTCAGTCCCTAAATTCACAGTTAAGCTGGGAAGATACTGGCTCTCATTCTAAAGTTCTCACGTTCCCCTCGCCTTAGAGCTAACATCTCGCTTTAGTTTCCAAATGCCTAAGCCAAATTGGGGATTTTAGTCTGTCACCGTAAAATCTTCAATTCTACGCCCAACAATGAATATTTCCTTATTTACTTACACTCAACCTCATGGACTAAATTCCCATCCATTAAGTTGAATGTGATTCTCACTTTGTTGTAAAAAGCATAGCCCTCTCGGATCATATGCTTCACAATAAATTTTAACAATTCAATTGACCAGATTGAAAAGTAAATGAAGTTCGTAGTTTGAATCATCACAAATATGAAATTAAAATATTGCATATCTATCTTGATTCTTCACATGACCATTTCTATTTGTTGAGAGAAGGATAAAGAAATATACTCAGAATTCATGAGGAAGATACAACAAAACATGCATTGTATATATAAAAACAAGTTTACAAAATAAGAAAGAAAAGTAAAACAACTTAACTCAATCTCTTACCCAAGCAAATCCCTTGAAGTTCCTTTGAATCTCTTCTCTCTTTACAATAACACTTAAATCTCTCTTAAAATGTAAGAAAGAAGAAATCTCTCACTTTTCTTCTCCTCTTACAACTCTTAGAGACAGTTGCCACACTCTCCCACACTCTTGATACTCACGCCTCACTCACTCACACCTTCACACACCACACACACCACATTTTCTGATATAAAAATACTCTTTTATAATGTAGGGACGAATTTACCAAGAGTCTCCATAGGCACCTCTTCAAAATCATCCAAATCCAAATTCAATGCGTTTGTAAAAATAACCATATATGGGTACTTAGGCACTGAAATCTGGTGCCTAGGCACTATCTTCTCTATATTCTGATTTTTAGGCGCCAATTCAATTTTTTGAAAATGTCACTTTTAACTCCAATTTTTTAACTTTTTCCATTTTTAAGCTCCAAATGCCTAGACTTAGTATACCTGCAATAAAACATGAAAATACATTTCTTCAAAGTGCAATATCACCAAATTTAAGTCTTAAATACATATGTAAAATTGAATATTTTTTTGGTGTATCAGATGTCGAACTCAGATACTCAATTATGGAGAAATAATGTTTGCTTTGGTTATGTTAGCTCATAGATTCTGACCATATTTCCATATGCATCCCATCCAGGTAGTCACCGACAATCCATTAAAGTTTGTCCTCACTTGACTGAAGCACTCTAGTTCGCTTCTCAAATGGGTGGTGGAGCTAAGTGAGTTTGACATGGCCTAAATCTTCCAAACAACTATCAAAGCACAAGCAGTGACAGACTTCTTGACTGACTTTTTCAAACCATTCTGGTCAAGCGAATGAACCATTATTGATTGAACAACAAGGACCTTGTACATTGATGGTGCCTCCAATCAGACAGGAGCATAAATTGAGCTGGCTCTAAGTAGTCTAACTGGAAAACACATCTATAATTCATTGACCATTGAGTTTGAGGTCACCAATAATCAAGCAAACTATGAAGCTTTGATTGTTAAGTTGTGCCCAGCTTCTGATATGGCCACTTGGTACCTGCCTATGAAGCAAGACTCCCAGCTGATGGTGAACCAGGTGAATGGGAAATTTACAGCCAGAGGCAAGATGATGGCCAAGTACCTTAGCAAATTCAAAGCAAAAACCTAGAATTTTTTCAATTTCAAAATGGAATACATCACTAGGGGGGACAATAAGGTGGTTGATCTCCTTTTCAAGTGCCTCCTTTTAGTAGAGGGAATGCCTCAAAAGTTATTTTGATGCATCATTGAAGAACCTGAAGTGATGGAGGTAGAGACCAAAGGAGTATAATATCGGATGGATCCTTACATATATTTCTTGGAGACTAGCAAAATAGCATACAAGAACAAAGATTTGAAAAGTTTCAAATACAAGGCCACCCAACATCTACTGATTAAAGGAAAACCTTTTGAAAATTAGATACTTCTTATATCTAAGATGTATGAGAGGAGTGAAATAGATGATCTTATGTGGGAGAGACATTAAAGAGAATGTGCAAGTTATTCTAAAGGGAAGACACTGACACATAGAATTCAACAACAAGGCTCCTTCTAGCTGACACTCCTAAAAGAAACAAAAGAATTCTCAAAGAGGTATGAGAAATGATAGAAGTATGCACTATTACAACACAAACTGACTCATAAGTTACAACTGATCGTCAGCCTCTGACCTTTTTCCATCTAAGGGATTGATATCTTTGGGTTATTACAGCCATCAAAGGACCAGCACAAGTTCCTCCTGCTTGTGGTAGACTATTGCATAATTTCATTTGGATAAGCCTCATCTGTAGGTATGGATTAACACTCATCCTCATCATAGATAATGAAACACAATTTACAGACAAAGAAGTGAAGGACTTTTTCCATAGCATGGGATTGACTTGAAATTTTAATCGATGTACCATCTTCAAACCAATGTTAAAGCAAAAGCTACCAATAAGATATTCTTGAACTTGTTAAGAAAGAATATTGAAGGAGCCAAGAGGAAATGGGTTAATTTCTTACCAACCTCCTTTAGAAAACCATAATAACACTAAACTTAAAGGTTACTTGTCCTCAAGTAACATTATAATTTAAAAACCTTATTGTTTAATTTGAGGATGTGGTCTTCATAAGAACTATCAATAATTTTGCTTTAGGAAATTCATAGTGATGAAAGTATAATAACTCCAGTAAACTAGTATAGTCATTAGGTATAAGGAACCTTACATCCAACTAAGAAAATTTGATGTCCTTTTACTTTCAAAAAGAAATTATCATAAGTTAAATAAGGTATATTAGATGAAAACTATATAAAATATAAGCACTCCTTTAAAGTTTTTTTCTAATACTTAATAATTATAAATAAGCTTAAGAATGTATTGAAACTTCAAGTTTAAAAAGAATCTAGTGAAACCAATTTTTGATAAGGCTTCTCTTCAAGATTCTCCTCATATTATAGTTTTCTTATATGTTCTCTTTCGTGCTTTATGAATTTTTTNCTTTAAAGTTTTTTTCTAATACTTAATAATTATAAATAAGCTTAAGAATGTATTGAAACTTCAAGTTTAAAAAGAATCTAGTGAAACCAATTTTTGATAAGGCTTCTCTTCAAGATTCTCCTCATATTATAGTTTTCTTATATGTTCTCTTTCGTGCTTTATGAATTTTTTCATCATTAAAAATACTTTATGAGGATTATCAATTCCCGTACCAGCCATGCAATAATATTGAATTCCACTATCAACCCTTTAAATCAAACACTCCACATTCATTTTTTTTTAATTTTCAAAAGTTTAGGAAGTATTTGTTTAAAATATAATTTTATGGAAGTTCAATTCTTGTGCGGTATATACATAATTATGCCTAATTTAACAATTATGAAATACTTTCTAAAAGTTAATAATTAAATCATTTTTCTACATGTTGAATTACAAAATTAGCTCAACACTAGAGTAGCCTAATTTACTTAGTGTTTAACATGCGTAAATTATTTTTTTCTTTATTCAAAATTGCAATAGATCTAAATTTCAAGCCACATCCTCTAAATTGATTAAAATTGGTAATTCAAATTCAATTTACTTGTGACAAGTAAGTTTAAGCTTTTTTATTCTCCCCCCCTCCCCACACCCCCAAACTTAATCTCTAAACATATTTAACAATTTAAAATGTGAATATAAACGAGGAGTAGAAAAATACTTCCTACCATATGCGTATATAGCCAAGATCAACAGGTATATACAGAAATAAACATAAATGATCATTGTACAAAGACGATGGGAAGTTCTGTGCTACACTACCGCTGCAGTTTTTGTACCAATGGTGAAGGAATTCTAAGCCAACTTACATGGAATTACTCAAGGAGTTGTCTTCGTATGAGGTAAGGCTGTACCATTTACTCCGGCGTGAATTAATGAGTTTTATATGATATAAAATATTCCAATTTGTCATTATACAAANATGACAAGTAAGTTTAAGCTTTTTTATTCTCCCCCCTCCCCACACCCCCAAACTTAATCTCTAAACATATTTAACAATTTAAAACATGAATATAAACGAGGAGTAGAAAAATACTTCCTACCATATGCGTATATAGCCAAGATCAACAGGTATATACAGAAATAAACATAAATGATCATTGTACAAAGACGATGGGAAGTTCTGTGCTACACTACCGCTGCAGTTTTTGTACCAATGGTGAAGGAATTCTAAGCCAACTTACATGGAATTACTCAAGGAGTTGTCTTCGTATGAGGTAAGGTTGTACCATTTACTCCGGCGTGAATTAATGAGTTTTATATGATATAAAATATTCCAATTTGTCATTATACAAATTTTATCCCAACGAGAGGTTTGATGCAAGATGTTTATAATTTTTGGACGGATGAAAGTGATATTTGGGAAATGCGAGATGAGGGATATGTTAGTTTCTCTGCTTCATTGCTTAATCTAATATCGAAATAGTGGCATTTTTTCATTTTTGCAAAATTACTTCATACCATAAAGATTAGTAGAGTCACCAAAGAAAGTACTATTTTAAACTATTGCATTCAAATAGAAAAGCCCATTGATGTAGGATTTATCATTTTTAAATCTACTATGAGTATTATTATGAATGGTTCAATATATGAATTTGGGTATCCTTCCACAATTTTTCGACTTTGCAGTCAATTTCAAGTTTCATATGAAGGTTGGGAAAAAGTTTTATTACCTTGGGAGTCCATGATTTCTATTGATGATAATTATATTGGGAATGAAAATGAAGCATTAGATGTAATCTTAGATCATTCATCACATGCTTCAACTCCATTAATGCCACAAACAGTTGGAAGTTCACTCGCTTTAGAAAATAAAATGAAGAAAATTGAGAGAGAACTTCAGAGTATTTTGAATGCAATAGAAAATCTTAAATACCTTTTCGATCACCTATATTGGAGGATGAAGGAGAATTTTGATCATACTGGAACAATATAAGCAGGATTGGTTCGGATGTTTAAGGAAAAAGGATGGATCGAAGAAACTTTGACTGATCAATTCCCGTACCAACCCTTCTATAATTTGTACGTTCATTACCAGTCTATAGGAGATAATAAAGGAGAAGATAGCACTGAAGAAGAGGTTGAATAATTGAAGAAGTTGGACTCTCTACTAGTTTAAACTACTTATGTATTTAATGTGATTGTGTGGATTTGATTTAGTTTGATTTGCTTTAGAATTCTGAACTTTGATTGTGTGTATAGTTTTGTGTCAGCGTTTAGTGTTGTGGCTTAATTTTGACGCTGATTTATAATTTAGTTTGCGTTATATGTGTGAAAGTGTGATTAGAAAAACGTATTTATAAAAAATATATTTTAATATATAAAAGTTAATTTGGTATTGTTTGTCAAAATGTGTGTTTGTGAATTATTGTTAGATAAAAATTAGTGTTGAAAAAGACTAAATAAACTTCGAAGTAGATTTAAAGAAAATTGAAATAAAAAAAAATAAAAAAATGGACTTTTAAGCCTTCAGCGCTGACGGTGCTGGCATAGACGTTGAGAGTGCCCTCAACCTGAGAACACCTTAAACCCCTTAAAATTTGTGATTTACACCATAAAACTCTATTTGTTCAGCGTCGACGACGCCCGACTGGGTGCCGACGGTGCCGTTTGACAAAGAGTAGACTTATCTTACCACAAGAAACCTATTAAAATTGTATATAAATTTATAAAATGATTCAAATCATCACAACATTTTTCCTAGACTTCTCTGACCACAAGAAACCTACTAAAATTGTTCTCATAATTTTTCAAGTAATATTTTGATTTATATAATTAAAATAAGCCAAAATGGTCACCTTGACATGAGAATTAGGGTTAGGAGCATAGAGATGCCCTCTGACCTTGGAAAAATTAGAGAACATCCCCTCTATGATGACTAATAACCCCTAAAAATCTCAGGCCATGGTGAACACTCCTTAGTCATGGAGAGTTAAAATACCTCATAGGATATTTAATTAATATAAAATCATATGTTTGGAAAGTAATTTTTATTTTTAATCTACATTATTCTCCTCTATTCACTGAGCAAGAGAATATTTTTCTTTTATTTTTATGATTTTTTATGAAAAGTTATGAATTTTTAATGATCTGTTATTTATTTAATTATGAAAAAGCTTTAATTTTCTATTATCCTAATCACACGTCGCGTCATCCTCGTCTTCTCTGAAGTGCCACACATCATTTTTTGGTTCGGTGCCACCATCAGACTCGACAACCACGCATCCTGCTGTTCACGCATGAAGGCTCCGTCCGGTTCGATCTCGTCCATCCATCTGATACACGCTCGAACAACGGCTCTCCTTCATCGTCCCCAATAGCCAAAACCCATGAACCGTCCTACTTTAAACCCTAAGATATTGGCCTAGACTTAACCAAATCACTTCAGGTTTGTTCATGCCCCCCTTCACCTACTCAGACGGGTACATCTATACGGTTACATTGCTATGAATTGCAAGTTTTCTTCACGAAGGTCCAAAACAAGTCAAAAATTAGGGTTAGTGAGCTATGCCTTTGACCAAGAAGTGATGCCTCGATTGGTTTCTTGTGGAAGCTTCAGTGGAGTTTGACGAACCTTGTGGATGTGTTTATTTCCTCTGGTGAAGGCTCCAAGTATGAGTTCGATTAAAGGGTGGAGCGGCCTTGGTCTAAGGATAGGTTAGAGGGCTCGACAGAGGGGGATTTTGATGGGGTTTTACTTAAACAGCCTAGGGTGGTTTTCATGGCCTTCATTTGGGTGCAATGTGGAGCTTAGGTGGAGGGCTTCAAGATGCTAAACACCAATCAAAGCTAGACACATTGGATGAGTAAAATTGAGTTTGAACTTAGGCATGGGGGGTCTCGATTTTGGCTCTTTTGGCGACTAGGGTGGTTGACCATGGCAAGGGAGGTGCTTTTGTGGCTCAGGAACATTAGAGTAATCTGTCACAACAATTAATTTGGGTTGGTGATAGGTTTTGGAAAAGATATCTTTGGCTTAAGCAATTTAGGAAATAAATTCCTTGATTTAGGGGACCTTTGGTCCATGGATAATCTAGGGTGGGTTAAGTGGGTCTAGCTTGGTTACTAGGACCCAAAAGTTGGCTATAGAAGTCTTGCCTTGATCAATTTAGCATGGCTAGGTTAATTTTGGTGCATGGGTCCAATGTGGGTCCAAATGGCCAAATGTTGGGTTTGGGTGAGGCTATCCATGACTTTGAGCCAAATTGATTGATCAACATTGTGTAGATGATTGTTATGAAGATTTTTGGTGAAGGATTGAAGTGATTTTGAGTTCAATTGGAAGCTGAATTTGAAGGACTTTGGGATTTTGGTCAATTTGGGCATGTTGGGCTAGACTTGGGTCTAGGTTGGGCTAAGGTTGGGCTAAGTCCAAATTGATTGTTGAAATGGTCTATAGGAACACCATGAAGAGTTTTCAACATAAATTGGGTGTCAATTTTTGGGTTAGGGCAATCAATTTGGTGGAATTTGGGGACATAGCTAATTTAGGGCAAATTTGGGGATTTTTAGACTTGGGTTAAAATTGAATGCAATTGAGGCTTCATCATGGCCAATTGAAGGTCAATTTTGATGTGAAGGACTGTTATGAAAAGTTTTCAACATAAATTGTGGCAAATTGAGTAGGCTATGGGGTTCAATTTGGTGGGATTAAGTCATAGGGCCAAAATTGGGGGCCTTGACTTAGATCAAAATTTGGCCCAAAACATGGGCCAATTAAGCTTAGATTTAGTTTAGTTTGGTCATATGAAAGGTGAATTTGAGTTTAGAATTGAAATTGAGGGAAATTTGGGCAAAATTAATGGACATTTGGGGTAAATTTGGGGAAGTTGAGTTAAAGGCAATTTGGGGGTTTTGGTCAAAGGGTTAAATTTGTCAAATTGGGTTCAATTGGAGGGTCCAAATTGGTTTTAGAAAAATTTAAAGTAATTTTGGAGATTTTGGGAAAGTTTGGGGTGCCAAGGGTATTTTTGTAATTTTGGCAATTTTGGAGGATATTTTGGTAATTTTGGAATTTTTGGGTGGTTTTAGGTAATTTGGGTGTTTTGAAAAGGTTTGAAACGATTTTTGGACAAATTTGGGTATTTTGGGTGGATTTGGAAATTTTGGGAATTTTGGCCAAATTTAGGGCTCCNAGTTTTAGGTAATTTGGGTGTTTTGAAAAGGTTTGAAACAATTTTTGGACAAATTTGGATATTTTGGGTGGATTTGGAAATTTTAGGAATTTTGGCCAAATTTAGGGCTCCAAAGGTATCTAGGTAATTTGGGGGATTTTGGGGCAAAATGCCAAATTGGATACTTTTGCTAGAATTGGGGTGCCAACCACCCTATACGAGCTATGGACTAATGGAAACCCCATTTGGGTCTTCTATGTACTGGTCTTAGCTAAATCCTAGCATACGGCTAGTGGGTTTAGGGGACCATCTGCATGAGTTTCCCAAAAGATCAAGGGATCAAAATAAAAAATTTTTGGGTATAGGGTTGTGAGTGATTGTGGGTGAGAGTGAGTGTAGGTGAGTGAACTAGCTCCAGAACAACACCCTAAGGTCAACCAGTCCTATGGGGACTCATCTTGAGCTTCCTCATACTGTTCCCACCTACTAAGTGCTAGAGGTTATGACCAATATGTGAAACTTCAAGTTAAGCAAAGAGGAGTGTAGAATTTCTAATGGTGAGGGTTCATTTTCTAGTTCTCTAGGAATAGTCAACAGGAAATTCCTATGGCTAGACCCTAGGTTACTAAAGAGGAAAACTAAACCTCAACCAAAAGTGAGGTCAACATGTGCATAAAATGAACATGTCATGTACACTAAAAATATGTAATTTTAAGGTGGATCATACCCCCAAACTTAAACGTAACTTATGTTTGTGAGTTTTACTTAAAAATTTTTGTAGTTTTTGTCTTATAAATACAATAGTGAACTTTATAAAAATTTTAAATAACTTGGGTTAAAACTAAAATGTAAGAATATATAGTAGTCAAATCTAAGAGTTCTGATTTTTTTTACTTCAAGAATAATTGCAACTTGTCATACTGAGGATACTTAGAAGAATTACAATAAAAATAATTTTATGAGAACTTTATTAATAAGGATGCTAATTCTTAGGAATAAATTCAAAAATATGATTAAGTATCTTTCCTTAAGATGATTCAAGTGACGCCAATTTTTTATTAGACATCTCCTCAAGCTTCTCCTCACATTTTCTTTTTCTTTTTTGCTTTCATTGTTCTTTTGAATTTTCTTTTTCTTTTTCTTTTAGGATCTTTTTCAATCATTTCTTTTCTTTTCATGTCATGTGAGGATTATTATATCTGAATATCCTTTAATGATTTTGAATTTCATCACCCCCTTATTAAAGTTAAAAAACTTCTCACATTTCCTTACTTGATAAATTTGTATTTAGCATTAAAATAAATTTTAATAGAGTCTCAATTCTTTCTTTCCNTCTTTAATGATTTTGAATTTCATCATCCCCTTATTAAAGTTAAAAAACTTCTCACATTTCCTTACTTGATAAATTTATATTTAGCATTAAAATAAATTTTAATAGAGTCTCAATTCTTTCTTTCCAAGTGTAAATCTAAGATCATTAATATATCCAAAAATATAATTTTCTTTACTTTAATTAGTAAAAGAATAATCTTATACTGTTTTACTAATATGTCTTAACTTTATAACTAACCTTTATTATTAAAAAAATTTGCATAAGTCTTCTATAACATTTATGAAATAAAAAATATAGTTATCTAAAGCTACCCCAACATACCACATGTTATGTTAAAATAATTTTTAAAATACAGTTTATTGAGGTCAAATAAGGTTCAATTTCAAAAAAAATTTCTCCCTTCCGCCAAACTTAAAATTTTAAATATTTTGTAATCAATACCATAAAATGTAGAAGGAAGAAAAAGTAAAAGCTAAATCTACTAGCTACTACATCATCCTATCAAGTTCATATGCATGTATAATCAGGATAAAATGACTGCAAAAAAAAGTAAATCTAGCCTAAATCATGCTTATAATAATATTAAACTAAATGAAAGTATTTTTATTTTGAAATTTATGTTTTTCTTCCTTCCCCAAAACTTAGTTTTTAATATGTATAACATTCATTATAGAACATATAAGCAGAAAGAAAAATAGATAAGAAATTCTATCTACCACAAATGTCTATCAGAAACATTTACAAGTATTCATCAGGATAGAACAATTTGCAATAGAAAGTAAATCTCAACTAAGCATACTAGAATAGAATTGAACTAAAGAAATGTCTAAAAGCTCAACATGAATCAGCACAGGAATATATATTTAAGTGTTCTTAATATCTTCTATATTGTTGTAACACAAACACAAACACACATGATAAATGAGGTTAATTTTTTCCTTTAACTCAACACATCTCACTATTTTAGTTCCAATTTATAACAGAATCATTACACTAATAAATTGGGAAGTTTAAAATGTTTTATAGAGTTTAATCCCCAAAATAAGATTATCCCTGATATATTGGCTGTCGGGCACCAATTTCAGGCATCCCCTTATCCTTTTAATTAAACACCTCTAACAATTATAAGGATAGTGTAAAAATCATCCACATGTTACTCATCAAAGATGTTCATGTCTCCTAACAAATGAAAACAAAGTCAGAAAAAAGAAGTGACAAAATTGAGATGGATTTATAACTATCCAAATTCAAGATGTCTCATATAAAATTCAATTCCGGTTAAGCCCCAAGTCATAGCGGACTCGTCAATCCAACTACTACAAGATATTTTATATAATTATAGACACAATAAAAAGTTAAGGAATCTCCTCCCTCATGATACACAAAGATCAAATCAATCCACTAACAATTCAAACATTCACCAACATCAATAAAATTGATCAATCCACACTAAACCAAACACAAAAAATCTCAAACAATCCAAATCAAACCACACTGATAATTATGGGTTGTCTCCCACAAAGCGTTTGGTTTAACGTCGTCAGCCTAACAAATGATTCCTCCTAGATCAAAATTCCTTTTTAAGTAATCCTTGATCAATCGCCTAATCTTTTTCAGATCCAAGGATTCCCACAAAATCCTCAAATTTTAATTTTTCTTTCAACTCTTTCTTTTCAAATTGATTTATATCATCATTCCTCATGTTTATTTCTAGATCCAATATTCTTTTAATGATTTTATTAATTTGCATATTAATATCATCCTAAAAATTCATAAGAAATGGATCTCTATATGATAATTCAAAATCACCTAAATTTTGGATCAAATATTCTGTATATGATTTAGATTTTAGATCAAATTCTACTAGATTACTCTTTTGTCTCAAGTGATCTTTTAATTCTGCCCCTTGAAGCTAAATAAATGGTAGATGTGATCTTTCTATATTTATCTTGGTTGATGCAATATATTTTTTTAATTCCTTAAGAATTTCTTCCATTAGTTTTTCAATCTCCTTTCCTTCTATTCTCAACTTAACATTTACTTGAATCATATCCTTCAATTCTCTTCCACCTCTTAAATGGGTAGCTATATCATGCCCATCATTTTTCTCCTTAAGGTTTACCACAGGGTCACTAAGTAAAATCTCTTTACGGTAACTTTTAATTAAATTAATAATCTTCCCAAGTTGGTTTTCTATATTCCTTATGCGACCTCTTGATTTTCTAACTAACTCACCATTTGAATTTCAACCTCTTCTAACAGTAATTCCTTCTCCTCATCCTGTGGATTGGAGTTAAACCTATAAGGAAAAGAAAATTCATCATTATAATCGGCCTGCTCATTCCAATTGCACGTCTGACTAAACTGATTGTCTTCCCAAAATTGGTCTTCTCCTCCAAAATTATTATTCCAGTTAAAATTCAAATGATTTTTCCCAATATGGGTTGAAAATATCATAATAAGAATTATGTATCTCATGGCTAGTTTCAATCCATTGTCTAAATGAATTTTCCTCAATAATTGGGGGTTTGTGACTAACATTATAATCCAAATCTGAATATTCATTATTTTGTTGATCCATCAGTTTTTCCACAAATTCATGGAGTCTTTTCTGATTCACAATCTTCCTAAAAGCTTTCTCCAAATCTAAGTCATATAATTCAAGGTCTGCAGCTCCTGAACTATGCATACAAATTTATAGACTTAACTAATAGGATAGATATAAAAATATTTTTTTAGTATTTTGGATTTTTTCTTTAAAATAAACACACAATAATTAAACATACAGTATAATAATACTATAATTTCCAAATATAAGCGTACATGTTTAGCTAAAATTCTCCAAAAGTTCTTACTGTTAATTCTTCGACAACGATGCCAAAAACTTGACCTGACCCGCAATTACGTAGGTTTTTAAGCTCCGAAAGATGGCTAAAAACTTGACCTAATTTATATTTAAGCAGCTAGTGTGCAAAATATTTTTTTATAAAATTTAGAATTTGATTTATATTTCACACATTAGGAGTTCTATGCAATTATATGTATCTTTTCAACTAATATATTATTTTCTTTTAAGACCCCAAGTATAGATCCCACAGAGAAGCAAGGTAAAAAATCCCTAAGGTTAATTCTAGTATATTACTATCAAGTTTTAGTTTGGAATGTCAATTAAAATGGTTTTTTCTAATAACTATTCCTAAATGAAAATCTTAAATCTAAAAATAACTTTTTTGGATAAATTGAATTGGAGAATTTTGAGATGTTAAAGACCACTCTTCTCGTGCAATGACCTAAATAATGTGTAGGAATGAAATACTTAAAATTTAATGTAGCCAATGACAAATAGGAACATACTTCTTATTTACCCCCTCTCGGTGCTTGCTAAGAATATTGGTTAATACAGAGTCTCTCACTAGCTTATGTAGTAGTGCTGAGTAAATTCTGACCTTTTACTTCTAAATTACCCACTATGTTCGCTCTATAGGACATACTTGGGACCCTTACAATCAAAACTCTAGACCGAATTGATAAGAGAATCTAGTCTGTCACCCTAGAAATATTAATTCTACGCCCATCAAAGCTCATCTCTTTATCTATTTGCACTCCCCTCAGGTGATCACAAATGTGATACTCACTGATTGGGTGAAATCATAGCCCTCCTAGGTCATTATGTTTCGCAACGGATTTTAACCTCACAAGTGAGTGTTTGTAAAGTCAACTAAGAGCCGGTGAAAATACCACCATATTAATAAAATAATAGAATATCTAAGCAAATCTAAATTCCTGAACATGCATCTATTTCATTACAAAACAAAATTAAAATGAAGATAATGACATAAGTAGTAAAATGATTAATAGAATTAAGTAATAAATTAAGTGCCAACATTGAACATATGTCTGCCTACCCTCTTTTGAGTGTGTAGGTATGCATACTATTCTATTAGTTTTACGCAACTATCTGTCACCTAGAAGCTTATAATATAAATAGATCATTAAATTATATTTCCTTAAAAGTTGCATTGCCACCTAAATTATTTTACTAGCTAACCTATCAATGTGAGTGCACTCAAGTTGTAAAATCAATGCTCTCTCGAGTTTTAGTTTCACATGCAACAAATTTTAACATAACTTATTGTCACTTAAGTTATGTCAATGAAGCAAATGAGATATTACTCATCACATGAAAATAAAAATAAATCTATCATGAAACAAATTTTCCTATACATGCCACTACATATTAAAAGAAAAGAGTAAAGAAAACTACTTACGAAGCATGGATAAAACACCACAGAAAACTTTGTTTAAATAAAAAAAAATCCATTAGAAAGTGTTTACAATAATTACAAGATAATGAAGAACACAATATTTAGCTTTTTCCCTCTGAAAGAAAGATAAAAAATATCTCCACCAAAGTCTTCTGCTGATCCATGCGCGTCCGTACATTCCTTAGACATATCTCTCAAAACCCCTCACTAATCTCTCCAGAAAAAGTGGAAATCTACATTTCCATACTCACGCGTCGGGCCCAACTTTTTAAAGAGACACAAAAACCCCTCTTTTCTCTAACAAATGCATCTCTTCATCCAAAAAAACACACCCTTTCACTCCAAGAGACACATCTCTTCATCAAAATAGCCTTCATAAGTGTCTAGATTCATTTAACCACTCCATGGGGTGCGCAAGTTCTCAAGAAGCTTCCAGAACATCCTAGAATGGCCCGAAATCGCCCAAAACCCATCAAAAAACCGTCTAAGGAGCTATAACACCTAGAATCGGCGCTATAACGCCTATATTTAGTTGTGTCTGGTGCTATGACGCCATTCTGGGTTGTACACTAGAGGTTCAAATGTCACAATCTTATCACCTNGGGAGCTATAACACCTAGAATCGGCGCTATAACGCCTATATCTAGTTGTGTCTGGTGCTATGACGCCATTCTGGGTTGTACACTAGAGGTTCAAATGTCACAATCTTATCACCTCCTTCGATATTTCTTCTATGCGAACACTTGATAATATTGAGTTTTTTTGGCATCGATGGTTTTGAAGATTTCAAGTTTGTGAAAGGGATGGGGGATGATTGCTTCAATATTAATTATTGATTTAAATTAATAATTAATGTTCATTAATTAGTAAGATATTAAGCTAATTAAATTGATGTTTTCTATGAATTATTTTAATTGAATAATTATTCATACATTTATTTAAAGTTCTAAGTTCTTAATGAATAAACTATCTCTTTAATTAAATTTAATTATTTCTTATTTTAGTAAATTACTAATTAAAGCTTGATCAATGAATATTCTAATATTAGTTACTGACTTATTAGGGTAATGATAATATAATTGTGGCCTAATTAATTATATAAATAAATAAATCAATAATAATTATGTTGTTGCTGATTAATTGATGATTAAATATACTTGATTATAATATTATATTATGCTAACTTTAATTAAATTATATTAGTTAATAAATAATTATTTATTAATTAACAAGTAATTATTCTAAAAAATTTTAGTGATCAATTAATTAATCAAAATAGTTTAATTAATAACATATATAATTAAATTTAATAAATTTTTTTATTAAGTTAAATAAACATGTTTATAATCTAAAAAATATTATCAAAATAGTTTCATAAGATTTAAGAGAATTTAATTATTTTGAAATAATTTTTGTGATTTGTGAATTTCCACTCAATCTAAAAGTTAGAAACCAAAATTTATTCAATTTCAACCAAAGTAATTACAAATATTTGATACAATTTAACTCTTTTGATAAAATCAATTAAATTTTTTTTATATATAGCACATAAATTTATATATTTATATATTCAACACAAAAAAAAATTGATATTTTTATATTTACAATATTTTGTTATGACAAAATTATTCATAAAAAATATATATTTTATTTTTAATTAATAGTGCACACTGAAAGTATCATTTCTACCAACATCTCTCTGAACCCGCGCAGATCAGTCAACCACATCCGCTCTGAATGGCAGAGACCGCCTTCGTCCTCATCAACCGTCCCTCCTTGAAGATTCCGACTCAGCAGACACCAGCACAGATTCGCCATTTCGCCTCCTGTTCTTTCCCCGAGATACGGAGAAGGGCTCCCCGAACCGTATCCGCCACGGACAAACCCACAACTCCGTCGCGCGTCGATATCATCTCCACCTCCGGTACTGCAGCCCCCCTTCCCCTTACTTAATGAGCTATGGATCTCTCTTCGCTTCACGTCTTCTTTTTGTTTGTGTTATTGACTGGGCTGGCTTTGATGCCTTCAGTAGTTTGCTCTGATGGAAGTGTGGTCTTCCGGTTTGGAGATGCCGCGAAGGTTACAAGGAGGGTTTTGGTGGAGGAGAGGGAGCCGAAGGGGTTTTCTAGTGGTGGAATGTTAGAAGAAAGGGAAGAAAATTCTGGACTTCAGTGGGGGAGCAACGAATCTTGCCCTGCTGATGATGATGGGGGCACCGTTGACGATAAGTTCAGGACAAGTTCAGTCGGAATTTGTACGTCAATAGAACATGAGGTCAGCGACTTATTAGGGACGCGATTTTCAGATGGTTGGGAGATGTCAGAAGTAACTGAGTTGGATCCAAGAGAGCCTGTCCTAGAAGAGGGCATTTCTGATTTACTGGATCGTGCGATGGTATCCGAGGCCTCTGATTTTGAAGATAGTTTGGTGGCTGCGGAGTCCATTATAACTTCTCAATTTGGCGGAGACATCAATCTTGGTTCGGCGGAATTGGAAATGCAGCAGCCCGACGAAGTTGAGAAGGAGATTACGGTGTTATCTTTACTTTCTGATGAAAATTTGGAGGATGTTGAAGAGAGAGGGACTTGTGCTGAAAGGGAGCAGATTAGGTGCTCAATTAATGTACTCCCCCTTGCTTCAGGTCCCGTATCACATGAAGAAGATGAAAGTCACCAAATGAGAGAAGTTGTGAGTGCAGAAGGATCAATGGATGATTCCCTTCGAACTACTGAACGTATTCTGGTAAATAGCAGCGCTCTGAAGGAATGCATTTTGTTAGAATGCGTTTCAGATTCGAGCTCTTAGGCTAGTTCCGATGACATATACAAAGAAAGCTTCATGGCCCCATCATCTGATGTGCATTTTGTTGTCAGCATCTTTCGATTATAGCTGTATTTTTTTTCTTGTTCTTAATTTTCTGTGCGTAAGGCTGAATTCTCCCAGGTAGATTTCTTTGGTTTGTGTGCCTAAGTTTCTTTTACTCAATAATTTTTTCTGATGCTCCTAAGCAATAGCAACATATAAGAGTGGTGTGTGAGTTGATTATTGTGGTGTTTGCGTGAAGGTTTTCTTAATCAGTATTCAAATCGTTTGAAGGATTCAACAATGTCATCTAAAAGCATGCATAGCTCATTTTGGACCTGATATGTATGAGAAGCAACCTTTTGTATGCTATGAGAGCTGGTCTTATTTAATAAATGTTAATCCTTTACTGATCCTCTTAAAAGAATCATTTTTATCACCATATTTTTCTTCATAATGTCAGATTGATTAATGTTCAGGTTTTTACCTTAGTCACTAGAGCTAAGAAGATTGACTTGTGAAGTTTAATAAATGCTAAATGGATAATCTAATATTAATTTTATTGTTCACAATTCTATGTTGTCTAATTTATAGGCTTTTTCCAGAAGCTACATGAGCTGAAACACGTGCATGTTCTTAGGTTTTTAATCTTTGTGCCAGAGAAAGATCAACATATAAGCTTTCCCTTTGCATAGGAACTAGCCATATAGTGAGACTCAGGCAAATAAAAAACTAGGGTCTCAAAATATCATATTTTAGTATTGACTCTTAGTAGCGTTCATCATATATACAATATGCTTTTTATTTGCTTTCTGCTATTGCATTTGATGCAAGATTGTTTGAAAATATTCAACTATTTGAATGTTTAATCTTGTTAGAGTTTATTTCATTGACCATATTGAAATATTGAAAGAAAATACTATTTGCCCCTTTTTAGTTCAATCTTTATTAGTATCAAGTTTCAGAACTTCGCCTGAAATCATTAAATCTTTTGATTACTTATTACTAATTGCTACTAGATCCCCCCTTGTGGTTCAAAAATTTATGTTTTTCAAAATTTTATGCATTTTGATAGGCATGCTTTTTCCTGACCTATAAGTTTTTCAAAATTACATCCAGCTGTAACGTTGTATAGTTTATGTGCAGTTGCGAAGCAAACAAATATGTTTTGCAATTTTTAACGTGGTAGAATCTGCCTAGAAAGTTGCTTTCTTGAAAATAGGAAGTTGCTATCAGTAATACTGTAGCTTCTAGGTCCTATTTGAAATTTAATCATCTGATAGAAGCTTGAAATTTTTTGATGTTCCTTGTATAATGCTTTTTAGGTATTGAAAACTGAAGAAACCATACAAATCAATGAGGCTGCTGAGTTTGCTGAAGAGGACCAATATTCTAAAATAAAATCACGGTAATTGCAATTTTTATGACTAAAATGATATATTAAATATACTTCATATTGATTAGTACCAGCATTTCCTTTAAATTATTTATTGACAAGCTAATGATGCTCTATGGTAGCCTCAAGCTTTTCTTATTTCTCAGTAATATGGTTTTGGGTTCATGAAATTATATTGTTATTCCTGTTATGATCAACTTCCATATATGGTTTTGGGTTATGCTTTTCATTTTGTTATAATTGTATTTATTGGTGCTTAAACTTCTATTATTTGAAGGAGAAACACAGATGCAAATTAATATTGTAATAGTTTTATTGTTAAATAGAGCATGTTGTATTGACAAACATTTAAAGCGAAGTGAATGTTTTATAGCCCTATGAGATGGAGCCTTATAAGTGTGTTTGTGCTCATATTTTTTGCTTTAAAGTCCCATCTTAAATTTAATTACATTTGTTAAAATGGGAAGCTTTTTTTTTTTTCATTTGTTTCTAAAATATTTTACCATCAAATTATGGTTCAAGAAAATTTTTCGTGCATAGCAACTTCAAGAAATCTTTCCAAGTTAAGTAGAAATAGAGATGCTTTTTTTTTTTTTTTTCAATTTATGAATGAAATGCATGTGGGTTTTGAAAGGGCCTTATGTTTGTAGTTTAGAGTAAAGTTAGTGGATAGTAAAGCCTGCAAATTTTAACATTTATTTGAAAGAATCAATGG
>JXCR01125595.1:4975-22148 GCA_002079205.1 Phalaenopsis hybrid cultivar
CACAGGCAAGTGCAAAAATAGTCAAGGTTTATACACAAGTGAGATTTCTAATAGGAAAATATTAATTGAATGTTGAATTATTAGTAAGCTTTGCGAGTACTGTCTGAAGAAAATTATCACATGGTGGAGAGCATAAAAAAAGTTTCTGGTGAAAACTTCAATTGCATCAAAGGTTATCCCTTAACAAGTAATTGTCAAAGCTTTGCAGTAAATATTTCTAACTGCTACTCTACGAAGGTGCAGTGAAAAAACAGTGCTTAATATTTTATTTTTGTTTTCTTAGGATAAAAATATTTGAATTTAAAAACATTTGCTTGACTTTTATCCCAGCCCTCACAGATTTTCCCAAAGAACGCCTAAATAAACAGTAAGAAACGTATAACAACAAGAAAATGATAAACTAAGTAATAATTTAGGACAATTTGAGTAAATTGGTGTGATGTTCAACAAAGCGAAAGCAAATAAAACGAAGAAGTCAATTGTGTAATGCTTGCCATTAATTTACAAGGTCAAGGTTTATAATTTAANATTCAACAAAGCGGAAGCATATACAACGAAGAAGTCAATTGTGTAATGCTTGCCACTAATTTACAAGGTCAAGGTTTATAATTTAAAAAAACTAGTGAAAAGCAACGAAAAAGGTAAACTGCAAATCGNTGGGCAGGCAGAGCAGAGAGGAGTGTATACAGCAGCGACATTAACACTATCGCACATTATGGGGCTGGGAACGGACATGAAAAAGTAGGAAACAATAAAGTTTAAGTCAATTTAGCAAGACATTTTAATAGGATATAGCTAAATTTCAATTAACAATAAATGAAACCCTTAACAGGAATGAAAACAAAAAATGATAGTGTTGGAGTAGTTGATGATGACAACGGAAAAAAAAAACATAATTGGCAAAACTAAAATAGAAAAAGAAAAGATGCTTAAAAAATACAAAATAACAAAAAGTATAAAAATAAAAAAAGTACTTATTAACTATAAGAAACAAACCTGATTGGCAAAACTGATGCCCATATTAGCCCAAGCACGAACATAGTTAGGTTTCAAGTCCAGTGCCTAAACAAAAAATAAAGGGTGGGAGGAAGAAAGAGAAAGTCAATAAAATTAGCAGAAACACATTAAAAATAATTCACAAATTTACTTAACAGTTTAATCAGAGTTAGCGTTCTCATAACAGAGTTCTACAGCTACACCATTTGTACAATGTGCTCAATGTAGCATAGCATATCATAAATATATCTAATTTGCTATATGTGCACCTTCATCAATTATAAAGCCTGTTTAAAATGGAAAAAAAAATTATCCAAAAGGTGGAAGCATAAGATATAAAAGTCTCAATTTGGATTTCTTCCATTGAACTTTAATCGGCAAACAGGGCTTTATCAAAGGAATGGTTTTTATATTATCTTCATTTGTTTAGTTCTAAAAAGAAAATTCCAACCCACTTTCCAGCTAGAATAGTAGAGGAACACAAGTACCCACAGGCAAGTGCAAAAATAGTCAAGGTTTATACACAAGTGAGATTTCTAATAGGAAAATATTAATTGAATGTTGAATTATTAGTAAGCTTTGCGAGTACTGTCTGAAGAAAATTATCACATGGTGGAGAGCATAAAAAAAGTTTCTGGTGAAAACTTCAATTGCATCAAAGGTTATCCCTTAACAAGTAATTGTCAAAGCTTTGCAGTAAATATTTCTAACTGCTACTCTACGAAGGTGCAGTGAAAAAACAGTGCTTAATATTTTATTTTTGTTTTCTTAGGATAAAAATATTTGAATTTAAAAACATTTGCTTGACTTTTATCCCAGCCCTCACAGATTTTCCCAAAGAACGCCTAAATAAACAGTAAGAAACGTATAACAACAAGAAAATGATAAACTAAGTAATAATTTAGGACAATTTGAGTAAATTGGTGTGATATTCAACAAAGCGGAAGCATATACAACGAAGAAGTCAATTGTGTAATGCTTGCCACTAATTTACAAGGTCAAGGTTTATAATTTAAAAAAACTAGTGAAAAGCAACGAAAAAGGTAAACTGCAAATCGGAAATTAAAATGCATCTCAATTGGGATTTTCAAAACAATAAATATGAAAATTATTCAAAATGAAATTGAATAATTGAAAGGTTTAAGCAGTTAACATGATGACAAACAAAAGATAGCCATTTTAAATGAATAGTTATAGGAGAAAGATGAGCATCATAAGAGAATAAAGTTAAACAAGTAAAATTGAACTGATGGAATCAACAATGTGCAAAATACAAAGAAATAAAAACCTGCTGATATGCCAATATTGCATCTTCGCTGTGGACACTATTCGCTTGAGTTGCACCAAGTTTGTTCCAGAGAGAGTAGTCATGTGGCTTGAGTTTCAGTGCTGTTTCAAAAGATTGAATAGCTTTGTCATACTCCCTTGAGACATTGTACATCACACCGAGAACTATATGGACATCAACATCCTCTGGTGACAAGCGAGCAGCTTCATTGAACAATCTAGCGATCTGATAATATTGAATATATAATCAGCATAGCAGTGATTTGGGAAATTCTAATCGGAAAGCTTCTGCTACATGTATTGATTTTTGAAAGGAAAACAACATCCACATATGTGGATTGTTTAACAACATTTTTAAAACACAGAGAACCTTCTGACACTTGCTACATGGAGAAAAGTGTCAAAATGGTCCCCCACTCTTTTCTGGGGTCATTTTAGTCCCATAATTTATAAAAATATCAATTTGCTCCCCATACTCTTTTAAGAGAGGCTAAAATAGTTCTCCTTGGGGATAATTTCAGCCCATAGTGAAGGAGTCAAAGTACTAATTTGACATCTTTATGGACTCTTGAGACTAAAATGGCCCATGTAAATAATCAGAGGACTATTTTGGCACTTTAACTATATGTATCAGGAAAGAAAATTATAATTAATATTGTCACTAAATGTAAGTAATGTAAAACCTCAGTGAACTTGAAAAACCATTGCTCTACACTAGCATTAGGAACCATGAATCATATACTAAATACCTCAATTTACTTTGCAAGGGTAACAGCAAGAAATGGCAAAATTTCCAAAGTAATTTCCTTGGGCACTTACATCAGTATGAAAAAGAGAACTAGATTGTTCTTGTGGAGCAAGATCTCTATATTTGGGGTGATTTTGAAGCCATTTATACAGATACCTAAGAGCTTCAGCCTGCTCTAATTCTGAAATTTGCAGAATACAAAAACAGAGAAAGGTCAAAATTCAGATCGTCCATATCAGAAAAAAAGTATGCAATTTGAAAACTAAACTAAAATAATATAATATTGCTGTTATTACTTCAGAATTATAATATGTGCCAAGTTACTTATAGTACAAATTTGAATTAATTATTAGGGGGATTTCCATACACACCAAAAAATTCTTATGTATTTATAAATTTAATGCTTAATCTTTAATATTTACTTATATAACACTTTTGTGTTGAAATCATATCAACCATATGCATGAAAATGTATTTTACTTTAAATAATTTAATACTGAATGGAAGGTTAGATATGATTTAGAGATTTGAGTGTTAAGCAAGTAAATATAGATTGGGTGTTAGATATAAAAATACATGTGAATTTTATGGTCTGTATATAAATTCCCCTATTTATGATCGTAATATATATATATATATATATATATTAGAAAGCTCAAAGGCTAATATATTAAAATGAAATAAGGATACATAAAAATTGTGTGGAAGGGCCCAAGCATGGCACCCCTCCACGATAACCATCACATACAAAATGTTAAAAAAAAAGAGAAAATACAGAAAAATACAAGAGACCTAAATAAAAAAAAAACAAAAAAATGCCAAAAAAACGTAGTATCAGGTATCTAGAGAGCGACCCAATTTTCCTTTGCCCCTACCTCTAGTTCTACGAAAGGAGGCAGATAATAAATTGGTAAGATGAGTGTCATTGCCAGTAATGACCAAAGTATCATCCAATAAGTTTTCAAGCTCGAGTCGACCTCCAGTCTTCTTCTTCCTCCTCCTGGAATAGACCTGTCATTCATCATCTGAAGATTGACTCGCCTGATCAGTGGATTGGTCTAAAGTGTGTCGGACATGTGTAAGATGTTGAACATTAGAAGTAACCGCTTATTGTACCAACTGATCTTTGATTGAATCAAAGAAACACTCTCGTGTGTCTTGGCATATAAGTGAGTATTCTTCAATAATAGTGAGCGATATAAACACTTTTGCATCTGTACTTGTAGTATGATGTTCTTCATCAGAAACCACGATGTTGGTTAAAGGATTTGTTTGCACCTTCTCAGCAGGGATGGTAGGTGGCTGATCTTTAGCAATATCCAAGTCTTGTCCTGTGATAACTTTCTCTCCATATGGAACAGATATGTTCAGAGTAGTGGGATTAGATCCATCCTTATTCACTTGATCTTTAAATTTCAAATTATGATGAAACTTATGACATGTATCAAGTGTATGCCCAAACATCTTACAACGAGAACAGTAAGGTGGTCTATTCTCCATGATGATTTGTTGCCAATATCCATTATGAGTTGTGCCCAACCAGACTTCAGTAACATTAGGTAAAGTAATATCTCTTTTCACAAGTATTCTGGCCACAGAAAGTCTGGTTAGGTTGAAAGTCAGTAGATCTAGCTTCATAGGGTCCCCTAGTATGACCCCAATAAAGTAAAGAACCTGATGATGAAAAAAGTGCAGCGTGAGGCCTGGTAGACTGAATCATACCGGTACAGTAAGAGGTTCATGATTAGGGTCAAAATCAGGAGACCACTTGAGTAGCTTCATTAATTTACCAGCAATGCTAAGATATTTTTTTGGAGAAAATCCGAATGTAGTCTTCAGTCACGGTTAATTGAATCAATACATGTCTCCCATCCATGAGCCCCACTTTCCACTTTCCTGCTAATTTGAGATCATCAAAACTTTTCCTGATAACTTCCATAAGTGAGTGCCCCCACTGAAATTTTTCAATAAGAGCAAACACACACACACACACACCCACACCAATACACGTCTCTGATCCATGAGCCCCACTTTTCACTTTCCTGCTAATTTGAGATCATCAAAACTTTACCTAATAACTTGCATAAGTGGGTGCCCCCCAATAAGAGAGCGCGCGCGCGCGCGCACACACACACACACACATAGTATCATAGCTTATCACACGTAGTAGTCAGATAAGTCAATAAATGTGGTCTTTTTCTTTTCTTTCCATTCCAACATAGTATCATAGCTTTGTCGTTGCCTTTCAATTGACATTTTGATTGCCTGGTTAATGCAGCTTGTTGGTGTCCTCCTAGATCGTCTCACTTATCTCCTCATTGATAGATTTCCCTCTATAAGCTATCTTTCAATAATATGGCTCTCCCTCTCTCTAGGAAAATTATGAAGAATTTGGTGATGCAACCTTAACAACTACTACTTCAAAGGTAACCATAGTTTTAGTCAAGTTATTTTGGAATAAAGGGACATTTAATTGACTTTAGTTTCTTTGCATAATTTTTAATTAAATTAAATCCCAAAATAGTCCCCAACAATTCGAATGTGACAAATTTAATCCGAAAGTTTTGCAATGCTCCATGTTATCCCAAAGACTATTATAAAATGATCCAAAATTGTCTCTCGTATAGAAATCATGACAAAATTTATCTCAATATAGTCCCTTGACTATGCAAAATTGATCACAATTTAGTCCCTGAGAGTAAAAAATAGAGATTAATTTCCAATAGTTGAGAGACTAAATTGGAACACAGCAAAAATTCTGAGATGAAATTGGCTACATCTCAATTGTTGAGAGACCATTTTGGGTTTAACCCTTCTAAACTTCATAAAACCAACCACCTTAACATTCAAGATCCTTAAATTCAATCATGAAAATCCTGCATGTTGAATTTGTATTCTAATTCCAAAATACATAATCCAAAATCGGGATGCTTGTTGTACAGATAAGAATTATTTAGAACAAAGCGAACATGCTTCTATGAAATGTATTTAATGAATNTACATAAAAATTGTGTGGAAGGGCCCAAGCATGGCACCCCTCCACGATAACCATCACATACAAAATGTTAAAAAAAAAGAGAAAATACAGAAAAATACAAGAGACCTAAATAAAAAAAAAACAAAAAAATGCCAAAAAAACGTAGTATCAGGTATCTAGAGAGCGACCCAATTTTCCTTTGCCCCTACCTCTAGTTCTACGAAAGGAGGCAGATAATAAATTGGTAAGATGAGTGTCATTGCCAGTAATGACCAAAGTATCATCCAATAAGTTTTCAAGCTCGAGTCGACCTCCAGTCTTCTTCTTCCTCCTCCTGGAATAGACCTGTCATTCATCATCTGAAGATTGACTCGCCTGATCAGTGGATTGGTCTAAAGTGTGTCGGACATGTGTAAGATGTTGAACATTAGAAGTAACCGCTTATTGTACCAACTGATCTTTGATTGAATCAAAGAAACACTCTCGTGTGTCTTGGCATATAAGTGAGTATTCTTCAATAATAGTGAGCGATATAAACACTTTTGCATCTGTACTTGTAGTATGATGTTCTTCATCAGAAACCGCGATGTTGGTTAAAGGATTTGTTTGCACCTTCTCAGCAGGGATGGTAGGTGGCTGATCTTTAGCAATATCCAAGACTTGTCCTGTGATAGCTTTCTCTCCATATGGAACATATATGTTCAGAGTAGTGGGATTAGATCCATCCTTATTCACTTGATCTTTAAATTTCAAATTATGATGAAACATATGACATGTATCAAGTGTATGCCCAAACATCTTACAACGAGAACAGTAAGACGGTCTATTCTCCATGACGATTTGTTGTCAATATCCATTATGAGTTGTGCCCAACCAGACTTCAGTAACATTAGGTAAAGTAATATCTCTTTCCACAAGTATTCTGGCCACAGAAGGTCTGGTTAGGTTGAAAGTCAGTAGATCTAGCTTCATAGGGTCCCTTAGTATGACCCCAATAGAGTAAAGAACCTAATGATGAAAAAAGTGCAGCGTGAGGCCTGGTAGACTGAATCATACCGGTACAGTAGGAGGTTCATGATTAGGGTCAAAATCAGGAGACCACTTGAGTAGCTTCATTGATTTACCAGCAATGCTGGGATATTTTTTTGGAGAAAATCCGAATGCAGTCTTCAGCCACGGTTAATTGAATCAATACATGTCTTCCATCCATGAGCCCCACTTTCCACTTTCCTGCTAATTTGAGATCATCAAAACTTTTCCTGATAACTTCCANAAGATATTTTTTTGGAGAAAATCCGAATGTAGTCTTCAGTCACGGTTAATTGAATCAATACATGTCTCCCATCCATGAGCCCCACTTTCCACTTTCCTGCTAATTTGAGATCATCAAAACTTTTCCTGATAACTTCCATAAATGAGTGCCCCCACTGAAATTTTTCAATAAGAGCAAACACACACACACACACCCACACCAATACACGTCTCTGATCCATGAGCCCCACTTTTCACTTTCCTGCTAATTTGAGATCATCAAAACTTTTCCTAATAACTTGCATAAGTGGGTGCCCCCCAATAAGAGAGCGCGCACACACACACATAGTATCATAGCTTATCACACGTAGTAGTCAGATAAGTCAATAAATGTGGTCTTTTTCTTTTCTTTCCATTCCAACATAGTATCATAGCTTTGTCGTTGCCTTTCAATTGACATTTTGATTGCCTGGTTAATGCAGCTTGTTGGTGTCCTCCTAGATCGTCTCACTTATCTCCTCATTGATAGATTTCCCTCTATAAGCTATCTTTCAAAATATGACTCTCCCTCTTTCTAGGAAAATTATGAAGAATTTGGTGATGCAACTTTAACAACTACTACTTCAAAGGTAACCATAGTTTTAGTCAAGTTATTTTGGACCAAAGGGACATTTAATTGACTTTAGTTTCTTTGCATAATTTTTAATTAAATTAAATCCCAAAATAGTCCCCAACAATTCGAATGTGACAAATTTAATCCGAAAGTTTTGCAATGCTCCAAGTTATCCCAAAAACTATTATAAAATGATCCAAAATTGTCTCTAGTATAGAAATCATGACAAAATTTATCTCAATATAGTCCCTTGACTATGCAAAATTGATCACAATTTAGTCCCTGAGAGTAAAAAATAGAGATTAATTTCCAATAGTTGAGAGACTAAATTGGAACACAGCAAAAATTCTGAGATGAAATTGGCCACATCTCAATTGTTGAGAGACCATTTTGGGATTTAACCCTTCTAAACTTCATAAAACCAACCACCTTAACATTCATGATCCTTAAATTTAATCATGAAAATCCTGCATGTTGAATTTGTATTCTAATTCCAAAATACATAATCCAAAATCTGGATGCTTGTTGTACAGATAAGAATTATTTAGAACAAAGCGAACATGCTTCTATGAAATGTATTTAATGAATNACATGTATCAAGTGTATGCCCAAACATCTTACAACGAGAACAGTAAGGTGGTCTATTCTCCATGATGATTTGTTGCCAATATCCATTATGAGTTGTGCCCAACCAGACTTCAGTAACATTAGGTAAAGTAATATCTCTTTTCACAAGTATTCTGGCCACAGAAAGTCTGGTTAGGTTGAAAGTCAGTAGATCTAGCTTCATAGGGTCCCCTAGTATGACCCCAATAAAGTAAAGAACCTGATGATGAAAAAAGTGCAGCGTGAGGCCTGGTAGACTGAATCATACCGGTACAGTAAGAGGTTCATGATTAGGGTCAAAATCAGGAGACCACTTGAGTAGCTTCATTAATTTACCAGCAATGCTAAGATATTTTTTTGGAGAAAATCCGAATGTAGTCTTCAGTCACGGTTAATTGAATCAATACATGTCTCCCATCCATGAGCCCCACTTTCCACTTTCCTGCTAATTTGAGATCATCAAAACTTTTCCTGATAACTTCCATAAGTGAGTGCCCCCACTGAAATTTTTCAATAAGAGCAAACACACACACACACACACCCACACCAATACACGTCTCTGATCCATGAGCCCCACTTTTCACTTTCCTGCTAATTTGAGATCATCAAAACTTTACCTAATAACTTGCATAAGTGGGTGCCCCCCAATAAGAGAGCGCGCGCGCGCGCGCACACACACACACACACATAGTATCATAGCTTATCACACGTAGTAGTCAGATAAGTCAATAAATGTGGTCTTTTTCTTTTCTTTCCATTCCAACATAGTATCATAGCTTTGTCGTTGCCTTTCAATTGACATTTTGATTGCCTGGTTAATGCAGTTTGTTGGTGTCCTCCTAGATCGTCTCACTTATCTCCTCATTGATAGATTTCCCTCTATAAGCTATCTTTCAATAATATGGCTCTCCCTCTCTCTAGGAAAATTATGAAGAATTTGGTGATGCAACCTTAACAACTACTACTTCAAAGGTAACCATAGTTTTAGTCAAGTTATTTTGGAATAAAGGGACATTTAATTGACTTTAGTTTCTTTGCATAATTTTTAATTAAATTAAATCCCAAAATAGTCCCCAACAATTCGAATGTGACAAATTTAATCCGAAAGTTTTGCAATGCTCCATGTTATCCCAAAGACTATTATAAAATGATCCAAAATTGTCTCTCGTATAGAAATCATGACAAAATTTATCTCAATATAGTCCCTTGACTATGCAAAATTGATCACAATTTAGTCCCTGAGAGTAAAAAATAGAGATTAATTTCCAATAGTTGAGAGACTAAATTGGAACACAGCAAAAATTCTGAGATGAAATTGGCTACATCTCAATTGTTGAGAGACCATTTTGGGTTTAACCCTTCTAAACTTCATAAAACCAACCACCTTAACATTCAAGATCCTTAAATTCAATCATGAAAATCCTGCATGTTGAATTTGTATTCTAATTCCAAAATACATAATCCAAAATCGGGATGCTTGTTGTACAGATAAGAATTATTTAGAACAAAGCGAACATGCTTCTATGAAATGTATTTAATGAATTTTGTTTAAAATGTGAATAAATTCACATTTAAGAACAAAAAAGAAAACCATAAGAGTCTATGGTTAGCAACCCTTAGAAGGTCTATGGTTAGCAACCATAAGAGTCAAACAACTAGAATGGACCTTGAGTGGATGTCAACCCCTGCTGTTAGTGATTGTGATTTCTGTTGGGTTGAAACCCAAAAAAATGAGGGAAAGCAATAGCTGAATAGTATTGGAGCAGGAGAGAGAAAATGAGAAGGAATTACAAAATTCTTTTGGTTTAGATTTAAAATCAATATCTTGAATACCTCTTATGAATAAAAAAAGAGTCAATTCACGGCCATCTAAAAAGCATCAATTTAGAAAACATAATCCTAAATTTCAGACGTCATTTCAAACAATGGTCAACCACCTCTTAAAATATAGCTAAATACTCCTATATTTACTATTTATGAAAGTTAGCCCCCTAGGATTATAAGGAGAAATAAGTAGAGTGAAGATTAGGTAGTTTCTTTGACTCCTTTCACACGAATCACTTCTCTTTCCTTGCCAGTTCACTAATTTAAAATACAATAATAATTTTTGAAATTTTAGTCACTACTCATATTTACATTTATACCCTTCCATGATTAATTTTGTAAGTATTCTTGAAAGCCTCCGAGATCACATAAAAACTTCGCAAGTGTTTGTGTTTATAAATTAAAAATTTACCACCCTAGAATAGACAAACCGAACATTTGTGGTTTTATGCCTACATTTTTCCAATAACCACGACAAGGTCTATGGCCAATTTGAGGACCTCAGTCATGATTGCCAATACCTGCTTGTAGTTTTGGGAGACGGAAAAATAATGATTCCTCTTAAATTTCATAGAAAACAGATGCAAGACAAATCATGAGCGTCCCAAAGGCAGTTAAAAATGAAAAAAAAAGTTGGTAGAATGCAACCTTATATCAGCAACGACCGTTTAATGCCAAATGAAGAGCAATTAGATGAAAATTTATGGCAATTCCTTTAAGAAATATATGGGTTTGAACATAGTCATTCCAGCATAAGCCAACAATCAAGCAGAGAAACTTGACATACGTACAAATAAGTGTGATCTAAGAAAAAGAAATTCACCAAACTAGCAAATAGACAAAATATTAGACATACTAATCTGTAACGAAGAAAAACAATGAAGTAACACTTAATATGCAGCCTAATGGAAGTAAAGCACTTCATCAGATAACATGAATATGAAAATGATTGGATTAAGCATGGCACTTGCCATTAGTATAACTGACACCGAGAGCAAGAAGCACTTCGAGATTTGTTGGATCAACCTCTTGTGCCCGCATCATTGATGCAATAGCCTGTTAAATAATCAGAATACAACATAAACTTTTGACCTTACAAATAAAAAAAAGAAGCTGAAATACAAACAAATATACAGCCAAAAATTTTGATCGAAAATTCCAGGTAAGAAAGTACTTAACCTGCTGATCATCATCATTTTCTGCATGCGTAATTCCAAGAAATCTCCAGCCTTCAGCATTGTCAGGATTCTTCAGAACTTCAGCCTCCAATGCAAGTACAGCTTCACTTAAAAGCCCCTTGCGAAAGAGTTCTTGCCCTTCTTTTAAAGGGTTGGGGTGACCAACATAAGGATTCATATCGGAAAAAACATAGACCCCTCTTGAAGCACTCGATTTTTGTCTGGAAGTAAGCTGATCACCTAGGTAACTGTATGCAAAAGATTATCAAAACTTTTGGGAAGCCTGAATTAGAAAATAAAAATTCTCATGATAGTAAGAATTTCACGTCTTTTAAATCAGATTACATGAAAGACTTACTCTTCATAATTATCTGCCCATTGGTCACCAGTAGTTTCATCAAAAACTCCTTCAGCAAGCTGCTGCCCGAATTCTTCTGCCCAATCCTGAACATGCAGTTTGGAGAACTCATTCACCCACTGATCATCAGATACCTCCTTCTGATGCTCTTTAGCAAACTCACTAATCCAATTATTTGTTTCTTGTGGAATCTGAAAACCAGAATTAGGTCAATTTTGTACTTCCATTCCATCTAGTCCTAATTTAGGCAATGCAAAACAATAACTAGTTCAATGGTTTCTGGATATGAAAATGTAGCATGAAAAAACCTTGCCTGTTCACGGACAAACTGATCAACCCACGGGCTAGAACTTTGATTATATTGCGTCTGAAATTCATTGGCCCAATCACCGGACACACTTTCAGTAGCTGGTTTGATTTGATTGTCATCAACTATTAGCTCACCTCGGCTCATCTTTGATACGAACTGAAGAAACTTTGAGTTCTGTACAATACAAAATGTATGTTTAGAACCACCTGCTTCAGCCAACATTATCCAGAGCTTGTAGCAAAGCTTGAAACAAAAAATAATAACCAATTAACATTTTGCTGCCTTGTAGCTTACGTAGTAATATTTATAATAGTTCAATATCATTATTCGGAATAAGCATAAGTGTAGCACAAACAAAGGGTCTCAAAGCATTACTTTAGAGCATCAGAATGGTGCATGAATCACCAAGCACAATTAGTAAGGCTATTCTAAAGTCATTACAGTTTCTAGGCATACCAGGTCTGCTTAAAATAAAAAAAAAATTATAGGTTGTTCATCCTAAAAGAAGAAACTCTGGCCTTTATGAGTTCATCTACAATAATAGTTTTATGACTTCACTGTCTGATAACTGAACAGGCTGGTGCTAATAACTAAATATCTAAAAACGATAAAGCATTTCTATCAGCGCATCATGATAGCACTGCAATTATTATCAATTACCGAGTTTGTAATATACTAGAATGACACGAGGTTATGCAAAAGGGAGATTATGTATAAAAAAGAAATGAAGAAGGAATTACAATTAACAAGATCCATGAGGTTAAAGCAATGAAAAGAACGAAAGTAGAGTGAGAAAAATCTAAAAGAAAAGCTCTAAAGATTCTATTAGCCCCAGCTCAAGGTAGGCTACTTTGGACCTGCCTACATGCTCCCTTTGGCTCTTTATCTATAAAATTTTAAGCACATAGAAAAAGTCCAAGAATAACTAAGTAAAAACATGATTTAAAAGGCAAATACATGAATACTGTGAGCAATAGCTTAGAGGGGTACATGTAGACAACCGCTTGACAGTCTGATGGGTGGAGTACCCTAGCTGGTTGGATGAGGTTGTCAGGCTTCTACAATGCTCTAAATGAGGGCCTTTAGAGAGGAGGCGTGTTCCCCTAAGCTAAGCAAATGCCTCCAAGTTGGGTGGGACAATCCATTTGATCCAAGTCTGTCCCTCTAAGGTGTACCAAGCCCAACAAATGGGCAAGTGCTGCTAAGCTAGAGGCGAGTGCTCCTCTTAACCAGGCAAATGCCCCCATATCTAATGTGTTTCCCATTCTCATCTTGAAATGTGTAATTTGGCGCACAACAATCACCAATAGAAAGGGCTTCAAGGGTCACATAGTGCTCAATTCCAAATAAAAGAATATTATCTCGCATATTACTTAGTATACAATTCATAAAAAAATAATAATTATGAATATGATTCACCTAAACAATGAATAGAGCATGCTTATATTAGAACAAGAGAAAATCAATCATGGAGCAATCCACCAGTTCCACTAAGTTAAAATATTATCCTAATATGAATATTAAGAGATTGGCTGAAAAATGATGAATAGAAAACCATTTCCCATTATGGCAACTAAGTGCAAAATAGGAGAAAACAAAATGCTTGGATATTCTATTAGCTGATAGAAAAAAGGTTAAATAAAAAAATGACCATAAAAAAACTATGCAAATTTAACTATAACCTAATAATCAATCTCTAAACATATATATATATATATATATATATNCCAAAAGAGGTACAATACCCATACGATACAAGTACAGTAATACCTCAACAAAAAGATACAGATAGACTCAATAAAAAGTAAAACAACTTTAAAACATGCAGAAAACAATTAGCTAGAGACGAACCAGTTTAGTCCTGTCTCTTCCTCTAGTTTTAGGAGCGGAGTCAGATAACAAACTTTGAAGAGTCGTGCTATTGCCAGGAGTAACTAAAGTATCATCCATTAAATTTCTAAGTTGGAGTGTGCCCCCAGCCTTCTTCTTCCGCCGAGAAGTGTAAATCTGTCATTCTTCATCTGAAGACTGTCTCATGTAATCCTCGGTCTGATTTGATGTTAAAACCGCAGTAGAAGGAAAGGCAGTCGTTGCCACCGTGATAGGTTCCAGTGTATGTTAAGTGTGAATTGTTATCTCTGCACCCGATGTTTCCTGAATAGGAGTTGCGGGACTATCCTGATTTTCGGTTCGAACATTATTCGTTGTAGTATGGTCAGGAGAAGGGATCCTAGGGGCAGACACTAACTCCTCTCTTGTGGTGGTTCCCTCCTCAGGTTGGCTGTCATCAGATTTGCTGGAAGCGCGTTCAGGCACATGGGGTGCACTAATAGTGTGTTCCTGCTTTTGACTATTGGTTCTGAACTGTGGGTGCAATTTGAAACATTTCTCCTGCGGGTGTCCAAACATCTTACAGTGCTTGCAATAGTAAGGTTTTTGTTTCATAATAATTTTTTGTCAATAAACATTGTGAGCAGATCCAAGCCAGACTTCTACATCTAGTAGTGTAGTATCTCTTTCAATCGAAATCCTTGCAATAGAGGGTCTTGAGAAATGAACTAGAGCTAAGTCTACTTGCAAAGGTTTTCCAAGGATAGTCCCAATTGCATATAAGATAAGTAGGTCAAAGAATTGAAGCTTGAGTTCAGGTAATGAGAACCCGATAGGTGCAATTGGGGGTTCTTGACTGTGATCAAAATTAGGGGTCTATTTGAGCAATTCCATATGTTTGCCCTCGATTGTGATGAATTTCTTTGAGAAAATCCTCATGTAATCTTCTTTTATGCTTAGTTGTATCATAACATCTTCCGTCGAAATGACCCACCTGCCAATATCCAGCCAGTTTGAAATATTCAAAAACCTTCCTGATGATCTTCATCTTAGGTCAATCTAATTGGAACTTTCCAACTAGTGTAAATTTGTATTTTCCTGCACGAGTTGAAATTTCAGCGTCAGAGNAGAAAGGATACATAAATGTTGTATGAGAGAGCCCAAAAGAGGCACTCAACCCATACGATACAAATATAGTAATTCCTCAACAAAAAGATACAGATACTCAATAAAAAGTAAAACAAATTTAAAACATGCAGAAAACAAGTAGCTAGAGACGAACCAGTTTAGTCCTGTCTCTTCCTCTAGTTTCAGGAGCAGAGTCAGATAACAAACTTTGAAGAGTCGTGCTATTGCCATGAGTAACTAAAGTATCATCTATTAAATTTCTAAGTTGGAGTGTGCCCCCAGCCTTCTTCTTCCGCCGAGAAGTGTAAATCTGTCATTCTTCATCTGAAGACAGTCTCATGTAATCCTCGGTCTGATTTGATGTTAAAACTGCAGTAGAAGGAAAGGCAGTCGTTGCTACCGTGATAGGTTCCAGTGTATGTTAAGTGTGAATTGTTATCTCTGCACCCGATGTTTCCTGAATAGGAGTTGCGGGACTATCCTAATTTTCGGTTTGAACATTATTCGTTGTAGTATGGCCAGGAGAAGGGATCCCAGGGGCAGACACTAACTCCTGTCTTGTGGTGATTCCCTCCTCAGGTTGGCTGTCATCAGATTTGCTGGAAGCGCGTTCAGGCACATGGGGTGCACTAATAGTGTGTTCCTGCTTTTGACTATTGGTTCTGAACTGTGGGTGCAATTTGAAACATTTCTCCTGCGGGTGTCCAAACATCTTACAGTGCTTGCAATAGTAAGGTTTTTTTTTCATAATAATTTTTTGTCAATAAACATTGTGCGCAGATCCAAACCAGACTTCTACATCTAGTAGTGTAATATCTCTTTCAATCGAAATCCTTGTAATAGAGGGTCTTGAGAAATGAACTAGAGCTAAGTCTACTTTCAAAGGTTTTCCAATGATAGTCCCAATTGCATATAAGATAAGTAGGTCAAAGAATTGAAGCTTGAGTTCAGGTAATGAGAACCAGATAGGTGCAATTGCGGGTTCTTGACTGGGATCAAAATTAGGGGTCTATGTGAGCAATTCCATATGTTTGCCCTCGATTGTGATGAATTTCTTTGAAAAAATCCTCATGTAATCTTCTTTTATGCTTAGTTGTATCATAACATGTCTTCCGTCGAAATGACCCACCTGCCAATATCCAGTCAGTTTGAAATATTCAAAAACCTTCCTGATGATCTTCATCTTAAGGCAACCTAATTGGAACTTTCCAACTAGTGTAAATTTGTATTTTCCTGCACGAGTTGAAATTTCAGCGTCAGAGAAGAATATTGTTGGCTTGCCCGTCTTTTTCTCTACTTTTTGGATGAGATTGTAATCACCGTTTCCTGCAACAGAATCATGATACATCTGCGGGAATACCAGACTATCTGCAAGGTGGAAAGGAGAGTTGCGTTTGTGAACTACTATAGCATAGAAGGGTTTGGCGGGATTATCATCGGGGACAGCGCCAGCGTAGGAAANTATTGTTGGCTTGCCCGCCTTTTTCTCTACTTTTTGGATGAGATTGTAATCACCGTTTCCTGCAACAGAATCATGGTACATCTGTGGGAATACCAGACTATCTGCAAGGTGGAAAAGAGAGCTGCGTTTGTGAACTACTATAGCATAGAAGGGTTTGGCGGGATTATCATCGGGGACAGCGCCAGCGTAGGAAAATCCTGAGGCCATTAGCGTGCTTCACACAAGCACTGTAGCAAATGGCGCAACCGGTACGTGAGCAGTCGAGCCGAAACTCTGGCGGAGCAGTCGAGCGGCCTTGACGAACCTGCAGCACGAAGCGCCGCATACGCGAGCCGCAGATGACGCGATAGACAATAGCAGAAGGCTCGAAGACGCAACAGGCGATGCAACAGGCGAGCAGGCTCGACGATGGGAACTCCTCCAGCCAGGGCCGAAGACGAAGACGGAAAGGATCAAAACGAGCAAGCGAAAACAGATTTCTGTTTCGAGCTAGGGTTCGCCATGAGCGGAAACCCTAACAGAGCAAAGAAAAAGAACCATCGCGATGTTATATATATATATATATATATATATATATATATATATATATATATATATATATATAT
>JXCR01125597.1:21926-63997 GCA_002079205.1 Phalaenopsis hybrid cultivar
ATCATTTTATGGAATATTCTCCAACAGCAAAAGAACATAGAAGGGGATAGGAATTTATTCCATAAATGATCACCCCAGGGTGTTTGCTCCCAGCAGAAGTTTTTGGAATATATGGCTTTGGTGAGGCTTTGGTGGGAAGTAGACTGCCATAAGATTTTATCAGCAATATTTCTGTTAAATTTTATACTGGCCACTTTGGTAATAGAGTGAGGTTGCAGAAGACTTGCTAACTTACCCAGGGACCAGTTATCACCATCCCAACAATCAGCCACTTTCAATTCACTATTGTAGATATTGGTAATGGGGGAGAGCCAATCTTTGGGACACCAATGATCAAGCCAAAACTTGATTTCCTCATTGCCCAACTCCCAACTGTAGTTGGTTTCAGCAATTTGTCTGATTTTTAGCATTTTCACCCAAATTCTAGAATCACCAATTTTCCTTAAGACCAATGTGGGGTGCTGATCTTTGCAGTACTTACCCCACATGAATTTTGCCCACAGTGAATTTTGGGTCCTAAACTTAATCCTGAGTTTACAGAAATTGACTTGAAGGAGTTGATCAAGGTCCTTAAAACCAATTCCCCCAGCAATTTGGGGTTTAGCTGCTTTCCTCCCGGAAGCCCAATGCATTTGCTGTCTTTGACCAGACAACAGGAATTTATTAAAGAGTCTCTCCAGTTGTGCTTGAGTGCTTTTCTTTATAGTAGTCATCTGCAGTATATAAGCTAGGAAGGTAGTGATTATGCTCTTTAACAAGGTAATTCTTCCCCCATTAGACAAGAAGGTCTGTGTCCACCCATTGAGAAGGTTAGAGACTTTATTCAGTACCTCATCAAACTGAGTTTGTTTGGCTCTGCCAGTGATTAAAAGCACCACAAGGTACTTAATAGGGAGTTGAGTAGTTGTGAAACCAGTATAATCAGATGCCAAAAGTTTTTGAGTGGAGGGTACATGTTTATAGAATACCATCTGACACTTTGCTGGATTAAATGCCATTCCTAAAGGAGCTTGGAACTTCTGTAAAATTTGGAAGACTTTTCTGATAGCATTTTTGCTGGCTCTGGAGAATACCATTATGTCATCAACATATAGTAAATGAGTAATAACAATGTTGGATCTATTATGGTATCTATTTTGACTATGATTCAGCAAGGCTTCATCAAGCATTCTGGACAAATAATCAATTGCAAGTATAAAGATGGTAGGTGATAGTTGATCCCCTTGCTTTAAACCTCTTGTAGCAGTGAAAGAGCCCCTCCCTTGCCCATTTATCAGGATGGAATGTTCATTGTTGTGCAGCCACCTCCTGATTAGGTGACAGAAATTAGTATTAAATCCTCTGAGGATAGAAGGAGAGCATCATAGATGCTCAATGATGCTAGCAACCTATTAAGGTTTGCTAGCATGTTGTATTCCACCATACTAGAGATATTTTGATTCATTTTCTTTTGGTCGGAACCTCACAAAAATCATCTACAACTTGGGTGATGATTTCATTTCCCTTTTATTGAGAGTAGGCTTAACAACCCTTGAAGGAAAAAGTTTGACCCTTTGTAAGCACACTTACTAAATATCCTGCTAGGGGACCCAATATGCTCATTCCTAATGGAACACTCAGGTAGAGGTTCTACGAGAGCGGGTTGAGAATAAAATATCTCACCTGCACTGTGTGATGAATCACTCAAATTAGGTTTCAAGCCTTCTCTAGGTATGGCTCCAAACTCTCAGTCTGCCCAGCTTTGAAGTAGGCCTCAAGCTGGTTTTTGAACACATATCAATCCTCCAATGTGTGCCCCAAATACCTATAGTGATTGAGAAAATTGGATCTTGGTGAGGAAAGCTACATACCTTGTTTGATTAAATTTATAAGGATTTTCTTTAAGGCAATCCTTCTTGGAAGAGTATACCTTAGGTTTCTTTTGATCAAAAGTGTGTAACTACCATCTTTGTGAGGAAGAGTGAGCTAGCTCACTAGAAAAGACAAGCTTCTTCAGCTCATTAACAATTTTTATCAAATCTAGACTCTCATTCATCCTTCTTGAAATACCTACCATGAGAGGCTTCTTACCCTTGGCTTTGTCGTTGGCTTTAAGGACTATAGTCCCTGTAGTTTCTTATAAAGTGGTCACCTTCTCTATTTGAATCTCAACAGTCTTGATAAGTGTTATATTCAGAAAGACTGATATGTGGCCCTTGATTCTACCCATGAGGAGTGTGACAACATGTTGCTCCCAAAGGAGAATCTTGCACTTCAAACTCATATTTCACCAACAGATGACAGAGTCTATCAGAGACTCAATGGCCTTTTGTTGGGATAACATTAGATCACTTAAAGTGACCTAATGGGGAGTTCTAGTGAAGCATTCAACAAACACATTCTCTAATTTATTGAATGTTTTGAAGGTGTCATTTGGTACATTGAAGTACCATTTAAAAGCAAATATTGCTAAACTAATCACAGACAAGAAAAGAAGTAATGGTTATTATTGTCAATGTTCCAACATTGCACTTAATATTTGGTAATGTGTTCCGAGGGATTTTAAAACCAATCCAATTGGGTGAATTAAAGAGGACAAACCCTTAAGGATACATTATATATTTGTATGCCTCGAGGTCAGGTGGACCTCACCTCACCACAGCCTCCCCTTATTGAGCCATAAGGAAGCCTTGATTTTTGCATCTACTAAGAAATTTAGAAGTAAGTTAAAGAGCATCCATTCATGTTGGAAAAAATCAAAAGAGGTGGTTTGGACATGTCTTATAGGCTCAGGCGGTACAGTAAGTGACACCAAAGCTATCTCTATATGCATTAGAGGTTGAACAACATCTCAGTCAGCTTGGAGTACTACCATCAAGATTGTTAAGAGAGCTAATTGTCTCTGTAAGAGAGTGATAGTCTCATCCTTGGTGTGGTCCCCTTAATCAATCACAGGGACATCTTAAGCCTTAGGGGGCTCATGATGCTCAACCCTGACAGGATCAGAAGTGGAGTTGACAATATTTGACCTTTGACCACAAGTGGTCACAGTCATGACATGCTGAGTTGTCATCTCAAAATCATGTAACTCATCACTGAGTAGGTCTTCCTAATAGAGGAGATCCTCAAATCAAAAGGATCCTTGATAGTGTCATCTTCGGGACCTATCTCAGGCTCTACCATCAGGATTGATCCGTGCTGGCTCCAAGATATAGTCAACTGGAAGGATGCTTGCTCTGAGATCAAAACCATGGTCTCAGGATTTGGTGTTGAGGCTGCAAGAGTTGTAATGATGGAAGTCTTATAGACCCATTGCTCTTGGGAGAAATAGGGTGATAACCCTCCCTATATAGTTATTTTGAAACAAATAAGGAGAGTATCTTCGAGGGCATGCCTTAGACTTCACCCTAGCAACAAAAGAAATATTCATTTTATCTTTACTAAAATTAGAAGAATAATAAGTTAACATATTTTTCTTTATATTCATTTTAACAAAAGAGGTTACATTAGAAGCTACAAACGAAGCCGCTACAACAGGTGTGGTCAGAGTTGCTACTGTAGCACTAGTGATGGGAACAGAACAAACCTCCAGTACATCCTTCCCAGGTGCTAAGTCTGGAGTATCTTAAGACTCTAAAGTAAATTTGAGGGTCTACACAATGGATGAAAAGTATCCGAGCCTCGTAATGGACTAGTGGGCAAACCCTGGTTACCTGCCACATGAACCTTATGGGTGAGGGTAGTAAAGGAGTTGTCTCTTAACTTGCTCAAATGTTTTAGATATTTGAGTTGAGAACCTCTCCTAAAAAACTAGACATTTACCTTCAAGGAGGAAACTACCTCCATGACCTTTCTCATTAGAAAACCTATGGTGACGCTATTAATCTAGACCGTAGCCCTAAGATTGCCTGAGCCACGGAAAGGAGGATGCCTCCTAACAAGCAAAAAATTATTATGGGAACTCCGACCTCTTGCCCATTCTTGGGGCAGTGGACACATCAGAGGGGCAATAGACAGTGGAAGCTAGGCATCAGCAAGTATGGGAGTATTAACCATAGAATTGTCAGGTAAATGAACTACTGTGGGTAAGGAAAGCCTCAAGAACATATCAAGACAGCTTAAATATCAAGAAAATATAGTAAAACACAACAGTGCATTACCAGTGGCTGTCAGCCTCTTGCATAAAGGGTTGCTCCACCATGGCCACCACGTTGTGAACTAACACTTATGCACAACTCCTCTTCTTTAGAGGAGGGCATAATGTGAACACCCTAGCTGGAATGAGATTACTAAGGGTAGTCTGTACATGATGCTCAAAGGAACGAAAGGTAATAGTACCTACTGGAGAATAACAAACATTGGGAGAGAAAATAGTGTTCCATTAGCAGCAAAGATCATGACCAACTTTTTGCAATCCATTTCTAGAAAGCAAAAAAAAGCAATGATCATAATAAGGACAGGTTAAAAGAAACCAATTGCAAAGTATGAAACATCATCGATGCATACAATAATGCAGTGATAGAAATGCTGAGGGTAATAGAAAAGGAACATAATAGAGCCAAGTTGCTACCCATAGCTACTGACACGATTTAAAGCTAAAAGATCTAAAAGAAACAAAATACTGAAATTAGAAGAAATGGAACTGGCCAAAGGAAAATATGTTGAAATTTTCATACCTATTTGATACTGTTTTTGATGATATTGCACTTTAAAGAAAGGTATTTTTGATGTTTTATTTCAGGAATGATGAATTAGGGTCATTTGAGCAAAAAGATGCAAAAAGGAGCGAATTTGGAGCGAAAAGGACCAAAAATGTGAAGAATTAAACTAGGGCGCAGACAGCGAGCCCAACGGCACCGAAGACGAGATTTTCACGAGGCTCCAAAATTAACTCACTTAGAAGGCCCGCCAACGGCGCCCTCGAGGCCACCAATGGCAAGATCGGCGGTTATGTCCAACCAGGCTTTAGATGAGGATGAATTTTGGAGGGGTGCTTAGGCAACTATTAGGAAAGCTCATCCACAACTTTAAAAGAAGAATTTGGCCAAAAATTGGAGAGGTCTTGGATGTTAGAAAGGTCCTGGAGGTTAGAAAGGTTCCATTAGTTTGTAGAGAGTTTACTAGAGAGTCTAAATTGTGAGGAATTCTTTGAGGGATTGTAAGAGTGAAGGGAAAGTGAGAGATTTCTTCCTTCTTGCCGCTTTAAAGAGGAATTTTGTGTGCTGTAAAGAAAGGAAGAGATTCATAGGAACTTCGAGGAGTTTTATTGGGGAGAAATTAGAGATAAGTTTATTTACTTCTTATAGTTTGAATGACTTTGATTTTATATATGAATTTCGAGTTTTGTTGTCTTTTCCCCATGAGATTTGAGTAGTTTTCTCTATCTTTCTCCTTGTCTTGAGATTTATGAAATGATAATTTGAATTGGTGAAGCCATGAAAATATTAAAGAAATTGTGATGATCTTTTCACTTTGATCTTAACTTACTTTCAGTCTGGACAATTGATTTGTTAAAATATGTTGAGTTTTACAGCTAAAGTGAAGATTACATCTAAGATTCAGGGAGGTTAAAGCCCTTGAAAGTTGGGTGAAAATAAATAGGGAAATAAAATTATCGGGCGTAGAATTGGAGATTTAAGAGNACGTAGGATTAGTCAATGTTCTTTATGGTTGGACCAAAGGGTAAAGAATAGGTATGCTCCTATTTGGCACAATACAAATTGAACTGATTCATCATTCACTATAATTTCTTGACAAGGAGAATGATGTTTTCTTATATATTAAATATCACATTAGATGGGTAAAGAATAGGTATGCTCCTATTTGGCACAATATAAATTGAACTAATTCATTTTATCCAAAATAGGTATGCTCCTATTTGGCACAATACAATTTGAACTGATTCACTTTATCCATTCACTATAGAATAGTTATGCTCCTATTTGGCACAATATAAATTGAACTAATTCATTTTATCCATTCACTATAATTTCTGTGCTCCTATTTGGCACAATACAATTTGAACTGATTCACTTTATCCATTCACTATAATTTCTTGGGAGAAAGATGCTTTCTTATATTGAATATCACATTTAAACTCTCATTAGTATCATTCGTTATTTAATAGGAGAAGGATGTTTTCTTATATATTGAATATCACATTAAAATCTTTATTAGTACAATTAGTTACTTTCTTATATATCGAATATCACAATTACACCCTATTTTCTATCATTAGTTACTTATTAGTTATTAAAATTATCTATGAAGGATGCTTTCTTATATATTGAATATCACAATTAAACCCTACTTTATATCATTAGATATTTAGCACAATATAATTTGAACTAATTCATTTTATCCATTCACTATAATTTGGTAAAGAATAGGTATGCTCCTATTTGACACAATCTAAATTGAACTAATTCACTTTATCCATGCAATATAATTTGAACTAATTCACTTTATCCATTCACTATAATTTCTTGACAAGGAGAAGGATTCTTTCTTATATATTGAATATCACAAATTAAACCCTACTTTCTATCTTTAGTTTTTTATTAGTTCAATTTGAACTAATTCACTTTATTCATTCACTTTAATTTCTTGACAAGGAGAAGGACATTGAACTAATTCATTTTATCCATTCACTATAATTTCTTGACAAGGAGAATGATGCTTTCTTTAGATATAAATATCACGTCGAACCTTCATTAGTATAATTAATTATTTAATAATTATTAAAATTACATATTTATTTCAATTAAACCCTCATTAGCATAATTAGTTATTTATGAGTTATTAAGAAAATTACATATTTATTTCAATTGTCTATTATTAACCCTAACTTTCTATCATTAGTTATTTATTAGTTATTCAAATTATTTACTTATTTCAATTGCCTATAAAACCTTCATTAGCATAATTAGTTATTTAATAGTTATTAAAATTATATATTTATTTCAATTGCCTACCCTCATTAGTGTAATTAGTTATTTAAGAGTTATTAAAATTACATATTTATTTCAATTGTCTATTAGTGACATATTAGTAAAATTAGTTATTTAAGAGTTTAAAATTACATATTTATTAAATTGCCGCAGCCTCATTAGTATAATTAGTTATTTAAGAGTTATTAAAAATTACATATTTATTTCAATTGCCTTCTTCATTAGTATCATTAGTTATTTAATAGTTATTAAAATTACATAATTATTTCAATTGCCTAATAGATGACAGATAAGCAATTTGAATTATATTGTTGTGATTAAGTGTTGATTTTCTAAAATCTTAGTTCATAGATAAGCAATTTGAATTATATTGTTGTGATTAAGTATTGCTTTTCTAAAATCTTAGTTTGTAGTCATAAGCAAATTGAATTCCATTGTTGCGATTAAGTATTGCTTTTTCTAAAATCTTAGTTTGTAGTTCTAGTAAGCAATTTGAATTCCATTGTTGCGATTAAAGTATTACTTTTCTAAAATCTTAGTTCGTAATTCTATTATTTCTCCCTGTGGAATCGATATCTAGGACTCCATTAGAGCCCTATATTACTTGAGCGATACATATACTTGCATTGATAAGCGTGACTTTAAAATTATTGAATATTTTATACATCCATCTTTATCGAATCTATAACTATTATTAAGTTATGGTACAGTTGCTGAGGAATTAAATCTTTTAGCAGTATTACTAAATACTTATATTTTTAAGCATAATTTTTTGTGGAGCCACATTGCAGAGATCCAAAAAATTTGAGACTGTGAAGAAAATATTGGGAAGAAATTCTTAGATCTTAGTGTTGAACTCTTAAAATTACTTTTGGAAGCCATTATTTGAATGTTTGAAGTATATTTTGGAAATTTTCTATAATTGTGATTAGATTGAAATGGCTCCATGTCAAAAGAGACGAATTGAGTTCGATGAGTCTCGCTTTGTTAATTTGAAGGCTCAATCAAGATTTACTTCAGTATTTGAAGGAAAGAAGTGTATACAAGATCGAGTTTTTCGGGAGGAGAAATTGAATGAGTTATTGTCGAGCGGAGGAGGGAAAACTTCTGTTACACCACCAATAACACCGTTGTAAATATTGTGAAGGAATTCAACACCAACGTTTTCTATTCTGAAGACGGAATCGTTCAAATGCGCGGATTTCCTGTTGAATTTACTGCCACCCGCATTAACACCTTTTACGAAGTCCCAGACTCTTATAGCTGCCAATATGAATCCTTCAGTACTATGGAAGGCCCTCTGAATGATGTTATCAACTTTCTCACTGATGGGAAAGGAACATGGAAGATAAAGCAACGAGAACGGGTAAAATTTTCTGCTTCCATGCTGAATGCCACCTCTAAGGCGTGGCACTATTTAATTTCCTCTACTCTGTTACCAACTTATCACCATAATGAGGTAACTAGAGATAGAGCTATTCTGAATTTCTGTATTCAGAATAATAGAATTATAAATGTGGGGAGAATTATTTTTAAGAACATATTGAGTACGGTAAGGAGTGAAATGAGTGGAGGTCTAGGACATCCTGGCCTTATTTATGCACTTTGCCAACTTTCTAGAGTGGAAGCTGGAGGAGATAAGGAATGGGTTTACCCTATGAAACCCATTAGTAAAGCTAATTTGAAAACTTATGAATCTCATAGAATGGGTTTACCCTATGAAACCCATTAGTAAAGCTAATTTGAAGACTTATTAATGGGTTTATCCTATGAAACCCATTAGTAAAGCTAATTTGAAGACTTATGAATCCCATGAGAAATGGAGAACTGAAAGTAGAAGTCAAGAACTTCCTACTAGTAGAGATGTCCCCTCTACAAGTTATGACCTTCCACCTTCTAGTTCTCCTACTCTGACTGATTTGATGAATGAGTTGACCTTGCAGCGGAAGATCATAAAATTGATAAATGAGTGGATTGGAGGTTTAGAACGTTGACATGATTATGATAGTGAGTACCTTCAGAGGCATTCAAATTTTGAGATAGCTTACTACGAATCAAGCCTGATACTATAGAGGTGAGCCTAATGTTACTTTCCCTGAGTGCCCCCGATATACTTAATATCAACCCAATCCACCTGCTGATTAAGGAGACGAAGACACAGTTTGGGATTTTGATATTTAATAGTAGTTGATGTACATGTACTTATACTTTTATTTTTATGATTTTTGTAATATAAATGGATGTTTGTGTATTTGGACTTTCATTTTTATTATTATGTTGCACTTGGATAATTTTTAATTTTTGTTATAAAGTTAGTGTGGTAGTTAATTTTGTATGTGTAGTATAATAGACGTTGAGTAGTATTTTGTAATGTAATGTGATTTTTATTTCACATTTTAATTGTAATTGTTTTGTTTAGTATTGTGGTTGGTTAGGAAATATTGTGCTTGTTTAATGTTTTAGTTTTATACTTCTTTCAAAATTTCATTACCCAAAAATTTCTCTAATGATTTATATGTGTAGAAAGCTCCTAATATTATAGACCAAGTGAAGTAAAAATGTTGAGAAGGACCGCAAAAATTTCATAATGATGAAAATGCCTAAAATACTGAGGTATGATTTATATTTAGAGTTTTTCTTTCCACCTGTATCATTTTATATTGAAAAATTTAGGTTCGGCGGAGGGAAGAAAAAGATTAATTATTAGATGTCCTCTATTTTAATATTTTTAAAAAATATTAATATGATTTTATGTAGTGAATTTAATTCAGGTAACTATATTTTGTAGCTATTTAAATATTATGGTAGATTTAAAGAAATATTTTTGTAATGAAAATTGATTTTATAACTTAAGATATTTTAGTATAAGAGAATAAGAATATAGTTAACTATTTAAAGTAAAGGAAACTATATTTTAAAGTATTAAGAATCTGGAAATTCATTTGAGAAGAAAAGATTGGGGCTCAATGATGTAAAAACTATGAAATATTTATAAGGTGAAGAAATGCTTTGAGTCTCAAATTTCGGAAAGAAAAGTGAAGTTCAAAATCATTAAAGGCTATCCAGATATAGTAATCCTCACTTGAAAAAAAAAAAGAAATGATTGACAACAATCCCTAAAAAGAAAAGAAAAATATATAGGATTGAAAGCAATCCAAATGAAAAAGAAAAAAAGAAAGAAAAAAAATGGAAGTGATCAAAAATTGGCTTCACTGGACCTACCTAAAGGGAAAACCTAAATACATTCCTGAACTTATATTTATGGATTATATCTTTTACTAGTTGAGTTCTCATGAAGTTCCTATCATTTAAATATTCTAAGTGACTTAATATTGCAACATATAGTCATTCTTGAAATGAATAGAAAACTAGAACTCTTAAACTTGATGACTATATAATCTTGTAGCTAGAGAGTTAATTTAATTACTTGAATTTTTTTTTAAAATCTCACTATGATATTTACCAAAATCAAACTTATAGTATTTCTGAATTAAAACTTTACTACAATAGATCATAACTTTTATGGAGTATCAAAATTACTTGAGGATAAGTAATAGTTAAGTTTGCGGGATTTTGACCAAAGGAAAATATGTTGAGATTTTCATACCTATTTTATACAGTTTTGATGATATTGCACTTTAAAGAAAGGTGTTTTTGATGTTTTGTTGTAGGAATGATGAATTAGGGTCATTGAAGCAAAAATACAAAAAGGAGCGAATTTAGAGTGAAGTCCGCCGACGGCGCCTTCGAGGCCGCCGCCGACGAGCTCGGTGATTATGCCTATTCAAGCTTTGGATAAGGCCAAATTTTAAAGGGATGCTTAGGAAACTCTTGGGGAAGCTCATCCACAACTTTAAATGAAGATTTTGGCTGAAAATCCAGAGAGTCTAGAGAGTCTAGGAGGGGCTAGAGGTCCTAGATGTTAGAAATGTTCCAATAGTGTGTAACAATTGTGAGGAATTCTTCAAGAGCTTGTAAAAGTAGAGGGAAAGTGAGAGTTTTCTTCCTCCTTGCTACTTCAAAGAGGAATTTTGTGTGCTGTAAATAAAGAAAGAGATTCAGAGGAACTTCGAGGAGTTTACTTGGGGAGAAATTAGAGATAAGTTTATTTATTGTTGTAGTTTGTATGAATTTGATTTTATATATGAATTATGAGTTTTTTTGTGTTTTTCCCATGAGATCTGAGTAGTTTTCTCTGTCTTTCTCCTTGTCTTGAGATTTGTGAAATGATGATTTGAATTGGTGAAGTCATGAAAATGTTTAAGAAAATATGTTGAGTTTTACAACTAAAGTGAAGATTATATCCAAGATTCAGGGAGGTCAAAGCCCGTGGAAGTTGGGTGCAAATAAATAGGGAAATAAAATTATCGTGCGTAGAATTGGAGATTTTAGAGTGACAGACTAAAATCCCAAATTCAGTCTTATTGTTTGGGTGTTGAAATGTAGATGTTTGCCCTCAGACGAGGGGAACGTGGGAGCTTCAAAGTGAGAGCCGGTATCCTCCCAGCCTAGCCGCAGATTCAGTAAACATGCGTAGGATTATTCCATGTTCTTTATGCCTCGACCAAAGGGTAACGAATAGGTATGCTCTTATTTGGCACAATACAAATTGAACTGATTCACTTTATCCATTCACTATAATTTCTTGACAAGGAGAAAGATGCTTTCTTATATATTGAATATCACATTAAAAACCTCATTAGTATAATTAGTTATTTAAGAGTTATTAAAAATTACATATTTATTTCAATTGCCTATTAGTGACAGATAATCAATTTGAATTCCATTGTTGCGATTAAAGTATTACTTTTCTAAAATGTTAGTTCGTAGTTCTAATATTACTCCTTGTGGGATCGATATCTAGGACTCCATTAGAGCCCTGTAGTACTTGAGCGATACATATACTTGCGTTGATAAGTGTGACTTTACAATTATTGAATATTTTACTATGTGATCGTATACTTGCGTTGATAAGTGGACTTTACAATTATTGAATATTTATTACATCCATCTTTATCGAATCTATAACTGTTATTTAGTTTTGGTATAGTTGCTGAGGAACTAAATCTTTTAGCAGCAGAATTAAATACTCATATTTTTAAGCATATATAAAGTCGCGGTCAGCGGTGAATTTTATCTTGGTTGATTTTAGTTTTAGTTTAGGTTTTGGTTTTGTGGCTATCCTGATAGTTTTAGTTTTCATGCAGGGTAACATCATTGTTTAACATGCAAGTTTGTATCTAGCATTAAAAAGGTACAGCATGAAAGTACAAGAAAGACAACGCTGAAAAATGTAAAAGCGTACCTAGCGAGTCTTCTCGTTCCACCATCTGAAACTCAAAATGCATGTTAGGGCATTTTATATGAAACATGAAAGTAAAGTTTTGGCGACCTATCTAACCCTAGGTCATATCTTGGTGGGTCCTTATTAATTTGATTAAGGATGATATTTGTTAAGCAAAACATATTAAATTTAGTAGATCTCCGAGGTATCCAACAGATCTAGAGAAAGAACCAGATCCGTGCTAGTCTCTCATTGCCTCGTGGAAAATCCCGAGATCTTTTAAACTTATTATGTTGTTTAATAATTCATCTTGTAAAAACCCTTTAGTGCTCAGTGAGCATTGATGTCTCAATTATTCCTAAGAATAGGGTAATTATCACTCGTAATTCAATTTAAGAATTATGTGGGTGAAGACCCTTAAAGAGACAAGTTTAATAGACTTGGCCAATTTTAACTTGGGCTTGTAGTGTTTGAAAGATGTTTTAATTTTCAATGATCTTTACTTCTCTAATCCTTATTTAAATGAAACTTGATTTAGTCTAAGCCACTAATCAGCCCTTAAGATTTTGGTGAGTGTCTTGGTCATTGCAAATGAAATTGACTGAGAAGTGATGGTGATGATTCATGTTTTTGTTTTTTTGTTCATCAAATAGAGGAATTAAATTAGTGAGTTATTAACACCCAAAATCATACCCTTAAATCTAGGATCAACTAATCGGCTAGACTCTCAAATTTATGCAATTTAAGGAAATTTCAAATGTATCCTTTTTAATTAGGACAAGTGACGTTGGTTTTTACTAATTAATCCCTTGTGTTTCAAACATCCAAATATGTCAATTAAAATCAAATATTTCTCATTTTCCTTTCTGAAATTAGGCCTAAATGTTAATTAAGGCTAAATTTCCAAAATTACACATTTGCCTTTAAGGCTCTATCACTTCATAATTCATCAAATTTAATCCAAATGGTATTGGGATTTTATCCTACCTCACTCATGGGTCAATTGAGACATCAGAGGAGAAAGTGTGATTTTTCAAAATTAAATTTATCAATATATTTATTTTTAATGAAAAAATAGAATTTTTCAAAGAAAATTCTTAACTTGACCGAGGTAAATCTTAATCCCTTAAATTTTTTACTGGAGGTATGCTTAGACCAAAAAACCCTTTGGACCAAATTTCATGATTTTTTGAATTTTAAGAATTATTTTAAGTTCTTGGATGTTTATTAATTATAAAATATTTTAAATGTAAAAAATTTAAGTTTTATATTTTTATTAAATCTCACTGTTATCAAAGGACACAGAGAAACAAATTGCACATTTTTATGATTTTTTTTTGAATTATTGGAAATATTTTAGTAAAAAAACTATTTTTAGCCTTTAAAAATTATTTTAAGCTTCAAAATTCAATATTTTTCTAATTATTCTTAAGTGCTCAGGAAGCAATTTATAATATTTCCTTGAATTTTATTATTTTTGTGATTTTTATGGATTTTTAATTATTTATGTATTTAAAAATAAGCTATGGATTTTTAATTATTTAAATATTTAAAAATAGGCTAAAAAATAAAGTTTTTATTTTAAATACTATTTTATTTTAGAAAATACCCTTGATCACAGAGAACTCAAAAAACATGTTTTTATAAATTTTTGTGTTATATTTTGATTTGAAAAAATCATTTAAGCGTTAAAATGATATTTATCTTGAAAAATCAATTTAGGTCATCAAATGCATTCAAAATACTTTGAAATTTTTATGGTGAGTTCTCTGGATCCTAAATGACAGTGGAGACCCAAAATCAAGTCATTTAGATGTTTATATTACCCAAAATTAATTTTTTTGTGTTTTAGGATTGGTGAAGATTAAGTGTGTTCTTAATGACTTAACTCATGAAATTATTTCCAAGGGGTCCTCTGGTCATAGTAAACCTTCCAAAATTTTCTTGGAATTTTCTAATAAACATGCTAGTTATCATAATTAATTTATGAAAATAATAGACATAAACTTGAAAAATATGGATCCCTGTCTAGGGACATCCTCTAACTTTGAAAAAACCAGAAGATATCCCTTAAGACAGAGGCAACAATGTGCTTAAATTTCAATCCATGGAGATATGTCTATATGCATGGAGAATCAAAACATTCAAATCATTATTTAATTAATTAAAAATAAAATATGCATCACATGGTCTTAAAATTATTTTCACATTATTTTTCTCTGTTAACTGAGTAAGAAGGCATTTTTATTTTATTTTTATAATTTTTCTACACCAAGATAAGAATTTTTAAAGCTAGGGCTATTTATTTAAATAAGAAAATTCCTATTTTTTTATTTAAATACGCGGCGCTAACTGTATCCTCGGCAGCTCTGAAGGCACACAAGGCTCGCTCTGGTTGGACGCCACTATTTACGTAGCAGCTGACTCGGTCCGTGGTTCATGTAAGGAAGCACTGTTCGACTCGATCTCCTCCGTCCATCCGATATAAATGCGATCGAACGACACCCCTTCATCGTCCCCGATAGAGTGATCCTGTGACCGTCCACACTAAAACCCTAAGATCTCAGCGTAGAATCAACCAAATCACTTCGGGTTTGATCCTATGAACTCGTCTAAGTGAGACGAATATATCCATACGGTAATCATACAATTAAATCAAGCATAATCAAATGGAGAATCAAAATAGGCTCGGGAGTAAGAGAAGATCAATATGTTGGCTTTGAGAAGTGAAGCTTCAATCAGAGGTGCTCGACACATTTTTTATGGTCCAAGGAGGCTAGGGATTAAGCCTTTGGATGTGGTGCAAATCTTATGTAGGAATTCGACCAAGCCCGATTTCAGGTGTTGGTCTAGAGCTATGCTAGGGGCTCTGTGGAAGGGGAATTTTTACGAGGCTTTTCCTTCTCTCAATGTGGTGAAGGTGTGGGTGAGTTTAATTTGATTTTTGTGGAGTGTAGAAATGTAATGAGCTCAGTCCTAATTTTAGGTAGACATTCAAGCTCAAAATTGGGCTTCGATAAGGGGATTCAGCGGAATGTGGTGGCTGGATTGCACTGAGGAGTTCTCAAAGAGGCTTTGGGATCAATTTGGAAAAGTCTCTCAGAGTAAATTTTAGCACACCTCCCATGGCTGTGGAGGTCAGTTCTTATAAAAAAAGGCTAAGGGGTGCCTCTCAAGGCCAATGTTTGGGTGTATTGTGATGTTTAGATGGAGGGCAGAGGAGCTCTATCATTTGATTTGAGTGAGGTGGCCTCTGGGTTTGATTTGGGTAAAATTCAAGAGGAGGTGGCCCTAAGTTTTGGCTTCTCCGGTGACTAGAACAACCGGCCATGGCAAGGAGAGTTGGCCAGGAGCTCAGGGAACCTAGGGGAATATGTCATAACAATTTATTGCAATGAGGTATTGTTTTGGCAAAGATATCTTAAGCCTAATCAAACATGGAAATCAAATCCCTTAATTTGAGGGACCCTTGGTCCATGGCCCATCTAGCTTGGGTTAGATGATTTTTGGCTCAGTCTTAGGGTCCAACTAATGGTTGTGGTGGAGTTAATTTAATGGCTTTAGGGTGGTTAGGCCACATTTAGTGCATAGATCCAAGTGATTGCAAATGACCAAAATTTTGGTTTGGGCTAGACTAACCATGTTAATTGGCCCAAAAATTTGTTGCATTTGGTGTATATGATCATAAAGAACAACTTTAGTGAAGTATGAAAGTGGTTTTAAGTTTAATTGGATGGTCAATTTGGAAGAATTTTGAAATTTGATCAATTTGGGCATATTGGGCTAGGTTTGGGTCTAGGTTGGGCTAGCCTTGGGTCAGGTCCAAATTGATTGTTGTAAATGGTCAATAGGGATCTCATGAAGAGTTTTCAACATAAATTGGGTGCCAATTTTGGGGTTAAGATATTCAATTTTGATGAGATTAGGTCATGTGGCCAAAATTAGGGCTTTTATCTAAATCAAAATTGGGCTCAAATGATGGACCAATTGGGATTGGATTTGGTTTAAATTGGTCATATCAATGGTGAATTTGAGTTTACAATTGAAATTGGGGGAAATTGAGACTAATTTGATAGACATTTGAGGTAGATTTGGGGGAAAATGGGTCTTTAAAAGGCAATTTGGGGTTTTGGTCAAAGATGGTCAAATTGGCCAAAATAGGTCATGTGGTAGTTGAGTAAATAAAATTGGGAATATTTGGGAGATTTTGGAAATTTTTGGAATTTTTTTGGATTTTTTGGAATTTTTTGCTAAGGAGGGGTATGTTGGTAATTTGACAAATTTTGGTGATTTTGGGTAGTTATTTTGGGTAAATTTGGAAATTTTGGCCAAATTTGGGGTCCTAAGGGAATCTAGGTAATGAAATTGCCTTTTGGTTACTTCTCGCCTTGTGTTCAAAAGTTAATTCAACAGAAAAATTTACCAAAATAAATGCCAAAAGATAAATTTCAACTCTTTGAAAAATTGTGGAATACTAAAAAGTCAAACTCCCAATTCGAAAAGAAGGTCTCGGATTTGGTACAGCTGGACCAGTCAATGATTCTGAATTTTGTATGATTGTTACTAGTGAGTCAGATAAAGATTGTCTTGATGTAAGGGATGAATCTACCGTTCAACCAATAGAAGATGCTCCGCCAGAATTTGAGTAAGAAATTAAATCCACTGTCGATGAATTGAAGGGGATTAACCTCGAGACTGAAGAACGACCCCGGCCTACATTTATAAGTTCTCTACTTGATGACAAAGAGTCTGCAGAACTGGTCAAACTATTAGCAGAATTAAGATTGCTTTCCGTGGAGCTACGATGAAATGTCAGGATTGTCAGCAGAGGTTGCATTCCATAAACTTGGGGTAGACAAGAATATAACCCCAGTAAAACAAGCTCCCAGGAGAATGCGCCTCGAAATAGAACAACAAGTCATCGCTGAGGTGAAGAAATTGATAGACGCCAACTTTGTTAAAGAAGAGCAGTATCCCACGTGGTTAGCCAATATTGTACCTGTTAAAAAGAAAAATGGACAGATCCGCATTTGTGTTGACTTCAGAGATTTGAACAAAACATGTCCAAGAGACGAGTTCCTACCACCTATACCAGAGATGATGGTGGACATCGCTTCAACACATGAAATTTTCTCCTTCATGGACGGATCATTGGGGTATAACCAAATCAAGATGGCTCCCGAGGATGCAGCGCTTACAGCTTTCAGAACACCGATTGGAATCTTCTGCTACACAGTGATGTCGTTTGGCCTAAAGAATGACGAAGATTTTTGACAACCTCATTCACAATCAAGTAGAATGCTATGTGGATGATTTGGTCATCAAAAGTAAACAAAAAATAGACCATTTGTATGATTTGAGGATTGTGTTCGAACAGTTACGACGATATAACCTTAAAATAAATCCCATAAAGTGCACCTTCGGCATCACCTACGGGAAATTTTTAGGATTCATTGTCCGTCATCACGGAATCGAGATCGACCCGGATAAGATTAAAGCTATCTTGGAAATGCCTCGCCCTAAAACCTTGAAACAGCTACGTTCGTTCTAGGGGAAGTTGGCATATCTGAGACGCTTTATTTCTAATCTCTCAGGTAGGTGTCAGCCTTTCTCGGCANATGAAATGAATAGAAGACTGGAACTCTTAAACTTGATGACTAAATAATCTTGTAGCTACAGAGTTAATTTAATTACTTAAATTTTTTCTGAAAATCACTATGGTATTTATCTAAATCAAACTTATAGCATTTCTGAATTAAAACTTTACTACATTAGATCATAACTTTTATGTAGTACTAAAATACTTGAGGACAAGTAATAGTTAAATTTGGGGGATTTTGACCAAAGGAAAATATGTTGAGATTTTCATACCTATTTTATACTGGTTTTGATGATATTTCACTTTAAAGAAAGGTATTTTTTATGTTTTGTTGCAGGAATGATGAATTAGGGTCATTGGAGCAAAAAGATGCAAAAAGGAGAAAATTTGGAGGAAAAAGGAACAAAAATGTGAAGAATTGAACTAGGGCGCCGACGGCGAGATTTTACCGAGACTCCAGAAATAATTCACTTAGAAGGCCCGCCGACGGTGCCCTTGAGGTTGCCGATGGCGAGATTAGTGGTTATGTCCAACCAAGCTTTGGATGAGAACAAATTTTAGAGGGGTGCTTAGGAAACTCTTGGAAAAGCTCATCCACAACTTTAAAAGAAGATTTTGGCCGAAAATTGGAGAGGTCCTGGATGTTAGAAAGGTCCTGGAGGTTAGAAAGGTTCCATTAGTGTGTAGAGAGTTTACTAGAGAGTCTAAATTGTGAGGAATTCTTTGGGAAATTGTAAGAGTGGAGGGAAAGTGAGAGATTTCTTCCTCATTGCCCCTTCGAAGAGGAATTCTGTGTGCTGTAAAGAAAGAAAGAGATTCAGAGAAACTTTGAGGAGTTTTCTTGGGGAGAAATTAGAGATAATTTTATTTACTTGTTGTAATTTGTATGACTTTGATTTTCTATATGAATTTCGAGTTTTGTTGTGTTTTCCCCATGAGATCTGAGTAGTTTTCTCTGTTTTCCTCCTTGTCTTGAGATTTGTGAAATGTTAGTTTGAATTAGTGAAGCCATGAAAATGTTAAAGAAATTGTGATAATCTTTTCACTTTGATTTTAGAGATCTGGAGGTTAAAAAGGGAAATAAAATTATCGGGCGTAGAATTGGAGATTTTAGAGTGATAGACTAAAATCCCCAAATCCTATTATTTGGGTGCTGAAGTGTAGATGTTAGCCCTCAGGTGAGGGGAACAAAGTGACAGCCGGTATCCTCCCAGCCTAGCCGTAGATTCAGTAAACAAGCGTAGGATTAGTCAATGTTCGCTGGTATCCTCCCAGCCTAGCCGCAGATTCAGTAACCAAGCATAGGATTAGTCAATGTTCTTTACAGTATCCTCCCAGCCTAGCCGCAGATTCAGTAAACAAGCGTAGGATTAGTCAATGTTCTTTATAACTGGACCAAAGAGTGAAGAATATGATTGCTCCTATTTGGCACATACAATATTTAATGCATCTCATTCCTTTACATCTGGACCAAAGGATAAAGAATAGGTATGCTCCTATTTGGCACAATACAATTTGAACCGATTAACTTTATCCATTCACTATAATTTCTTGACAAGGAGAAGGATGCTTTCTTATATATTAAATATAACATTAAAAACCTCATTAGTATAATTAGTTATTTAAGAGTTATTAAAATTACATATTTATTTTAATTTTCTATTAGTGACAGATAAACAAATTGAACTTCGTTGTTGCAATTAAAGTATTGCTTTTCTAAAGAACCTTCATTGGTATAATTAGTTATTTAAGAGTTATTAAAATTACATATTTATTTCAATTGCCTTCTTCATTAGTATCATTAGTTATTTAATAGTTATTAAAATTACATAATTATTTCAATTGCCTAATAGATGACAGATAAGCAATTTGAATTATATTGTTGTGATTAAGTGTTGATTTTCTAAAATCTTAGTTCATAGATAAGCAATTTGAATTATATTGTTGTGATTAAGTATTGCTTTTCTAAAATCTTAGTTTGTAGTCATAAGCAAATTGAATTCCATTGTTGCGATTAAGTATTGCTTTTTCTAAAATCTTAGTTTGTAGTTCTACAAATTGAATTTTGTTGTTGCGATTAAAGTATTGCTTTTCTAAAATCTTAGCTTATAGTTATAATATTACTCCATGTGGGATTGATATTTAAGACTCCATTAGAGCCCTATATTACTTGAGTGATACGTATACTTGCGTTGATAAGTGTGACTTTGCACAATTATTGAATATTTTATACACATCTTTATCAAATCTATAACTGTTATCAAGTTTTTGGCGACTCTATTAGAGCCCTATATTACTTGAGTGATACGTATACTTGCGTTGATAAGTGTGACTTTACAATTATTGAATATTTTTATACATACATCTTTATCGACTCTATAACTGCTATTAAGTTTTTGGTGCAGTTGCTGAATTATATACATCCATACTATACGTATACTTGCGTTGATAAGTGTGACTTTACAATTATTGAATATTTATTACGTCCATATGCGAATCTATAACTGTTATTAAGTTTTGGTACAGTTACTGAGGGATTAAATCTTTTAGCAGCAGTATTAAATACTTATATTTTTAAGAATATATAAAGTTGCGGTCATGAACTAAGTCACATAAGTGTAAATAGGACTCCTGATGTGGGAAGAGTGTTTCATTCCCAGCGGAGTTGCCAATTAGTTTTAGTTCATTTCAAAAATAACTTGGACTCACTAATCTGTTTATCATCGTATAATCTCCTCTTTTAAGTAAATCTATCTTCAAAATCATTTGGATGATACGGAGAAGAATGGAATTAATAAAAAAATTAGGAAATACAATAATGACAACCAAATTTAAGAAAAAGAATGTGGAGAGTCTATATGTGGTAAACGCCGTATGATAGGTCAAGAGTGTATGTCCAAACAAGATTGAACAGAAATAACTTGAACCAAATATCCATTAAAGAGTACCTACATAAATAACCCAAATAAGAGAACCAAAACTATGAATTTGTTATGGGGTCAAGAGTACTTTTAAAGGGATGTATCTAATTTAGTTAATTTCCTCTCAGGGTTGCCCAAGAATACTCTCGATCAAAGGAGTCTTGCGCATAATTGAGTGAAGACTAACAAGGGTGTCACAAAGGATGTTTATCTCATAGGAAACAACTTGACACTTTTTTAGCTCTCACAAGGTCGAAAGGCTAAGAGTAAGTATTTCACTTTCCCAAATTGGTAGCAGCTCCTAGGAAATCAAGGCTCGTAAAACAACTAGGTCCTTTGGTAAGAAACATCCCACCACTTCGAGGCCAGACTAGGCTGTAAGGGCAGAGGGCAAATCTCTACATCTTAAATAGGCAGTGACCTATTAGCCAAGTGAGGCCTGCCAATTGACATCGATGAAAATGTTAAAATAGCAACATTGCACAACGAGGGTAAACAAAGAAAAGGAGAAAGTTATCCTAATTAGGTAAAGATTATCAGGTCATGACACCATGGATCTTTCATCCTAAGTAAGTCAGACCCCAATTCTAACTAATTGAGAAGGTATTCAACCTAACTCAACCAGAGGTTACTCAGTCAGCAATACATGAATTATGTCTTCCAAAGAAACTTGGTAGCCATAAGAAGAGAAAGAAACTCTACTCTTATGTCCTAAAGGTAGAAATTGGTGAAGGTGGGAATTATACTTGCCATACATAAGTCGAAAGAGTCTTTCAGGAAAATGAAAGAGAGGCCCACCTTAGCAAGCTAAAGTGCACTAACAAAATGTCTTACACCTCATATGAGCAAGGAAGCCTTATAGCAACATAGGGTTCTATATAACCACATAAGGTAAAAATTCATGTTAGGTCGGTCAATTTGGAGAAGTACATGGACTCCTACTGAAGACATGCAAGTTACAATGTAGTTTACTATATTGAACTTTAGATTTTTGAGGCTTCATTAGCATGACTCATTTTAAAATTGACCCGAAGGTCAAGCAGTAAAGTAAAGTGCATATTTAAAATCTTAGGATATTTTAATCCTAAATTTTAATTAGTTTGAAAATTTTATTAGGATTTTTGAAATATTTAAAATTTTAGGTCATAAAGAGCCTAAATTGCATTTTTGTGACTAATCTAGACAAACAACATATAAAAAGGGTGAAGCCAATTTAAAGCACACAACAGGAAGATAAAGGCATGTCAAGCAAACTATCGAATGGGTTGGCATTGTTGGGTCAGTTAAATATCCCAAAAAAGGTTTGAAAGATGACTAGGCAACGCATATACAACCTTGGTCCAAATACTATACAAGAATATAAAATTAAACTTAAGATATGAGACATGAGCCTATTGCACTTATTCCATCGTCACATGGTTCAATGCATCATGCACCTTGAAACAGACACGCCTTAAAATTACCTATTTTTACATGTATATTTCATGCTTTTTTTAAGGATATTGCGCTTTAATGAAATGTATTTTATGTGTGTTTTTATTTCGGGCACAAGAATTGGAGTTTATTAGAAAAAGGAGCAAAATTGGGTCAAATGAAGCCAAAGAACAAAAACATTGACCTGGCACCTAGGCGCCATGATTGGGCGCCTAGGCCCCAAAGACAGTTAGGTATATATTCAATAAATTTGGACAAATTTTGAAAAGATGCCTGAAGTGACTCACCTGAAGTGAGTCTTGGTTTATTTTCAGAGCTTTATATATATGAAGCATTTCCACATGTCCAAAAGGAGACGAGGAGGAGAGGATAGTTGTTTTTGGGTATGTTAGACCAACTTTGAGGTGGGCAGCAACCATAGTGAGAGTGCAGTGATTGTGAGTGTTTCTTGAGACTTGTGTGAGCCATGTGGAGTCCAGTTCAATCAGGAAACTAAGAGGATTACTTGAGGAAAAGTTTGGGATAAGTATTTGCACTTTTGTTTAAGTTTTATTTTGTAAACTTAGTTTTTAATATATATCATGTTTTTTCTTCTTATCCCCAAGAATTTTGATTAGTTTTTTTTTTTCTTTCTCATTGTAATAAAAAGTAATCATGTGTGGAGTTAGAATGTTTTGAAGATTTTTTTTATTCCAATAATTTATGATAGTATTTTCACCAGTTCTTAATTTACTTTGCAAACTGACCATTTGTGATGTTAAAATTTGTTGTAAAATATGACCTGGGAGAGCTATGATTTCACCCAACTATTAAGTACCACACTAAACCTTGGATGGAGGGGATGTCAAGTCCAAGTGGGAGTTCAAATAGATAGAGAGATAAGTTTTGGTGGGCGTAGAATTGATGATTCTAGAGTGACGGGATCTAAACTTTTTCAATTTGGTTTTTAGTTCGAAACCTGAGGCCTGGTCGGTCTTATAGAGATGGCACAATGGGTAATCTAGAAGTGAGATGCTAGAATCTACTCAGGACAATCATATCAATCAGGGACTTAACTTTAGATTATTCAACGTTTTTTATGCACTCAAGAGGGGATAAAGAATAGGTATGCTCCTATTTGTCACAAAACCTCATTTTCAACTTTAAGCATTTGATTCCTACATTGATTACCATTTCTTTGCAAGGGGAAAGACTTTTTATTATAATCATACTTCCTTACACATATGTAGTTTAAGAAACTTCTCATCTACTTTTAGCTTTGCATTTAGAAGTAGAAAACTTTAGTTTATACCCTTTTACAAAATGTTCGATATTTTTCTCTTACAAATCGTGTTTAGAGTTTGGGTAGAAATATTTCTAAGTTAACATATGAATTCTCTTATTCTCTATTGGATTGATATAGCGGTCTTTAAAGAAAATTCTATATTACTTGAAATGATACATATACTTATAGTGTCCCTAGTGTGTAAGTCATTAATCAATTTTATAACATATTTCTTTTGCACACTAGCCGTTGAATATAAATTCGGTAAAGTTTTTATCATCTTTTAGAACTTAAATAATTTCATATTTAGGAGTCGGGTCAAGAGTTTGGCGTCGTTGTCTAGGAATAACAAAATTTTTAAGTTAGAAATTTATATTTGGTTGTAAATTTATTTTAATTTCCCTTTCTCATAATTTGTTTCTTAAAAATATAAAAAAAACCGAAAATTGAAAATTATAAAAATATGTATTTTTTTTAAAGTGTTTTGTTGTATTTTTATTCTTTGAATTTTTAATTTTTCATGCATAGTTCAGAATTTGAAGGTTTTGTGCCTTATGATTCTAAGTTAAAAAGAGCCATAAGAAGAATTCAAAAATAAAAAGAACTTCATAGTTCTCTTGAAATGGAAAACACATTACAAAATAACTTTAATAATCAAACTATTGAAAATGAACATCATAATTTACAATGACCTTTAAGGGATTATGCAAACCCTACAGCAGATGAAATTCACTTAAGCATACAAACTCCTTCTATAGTAGCTAACTCGTTTGAATTTAAACTTATTATTATACAAATGGTACAAAACAATCAGTTTAGACAAACAGCATCTGAGGATCCAAACTTACACCCTGTAAGCTTTTTAGAACTATGTGCTACATTTACATATGATAACATATCAAATGATTTTTTTAGACTTAGAACTTTTGCTTTTTTCCTTAAGGGATAAAGCTGGGATGTGCTAAAACTCATTAGCACTGGGATCCATTAGAACTTGGATGTGTTAGCTTAAAAATTCTTGGCTTAGTATTTTCGACCTTCAAAAATTACTAAGCTTAGAAATGATATAACCTTTTTTACACAGTATGAAGGCGTGTCAATATACAAATCTTTGGCACGATTTAAAGAACTCCTCAAGAGGTGTCTGCATCATGCCTTGCCAGACTAGTTAATTATCCAAACATTTTATAGTGGGTTAATAGGATCTCTTATATCTGTTATTGATGTTATTGTTGGAGGTTCATTAATGTCAAAACCATGTCATGAAGCTTATGCATTAATTGAAGAGATTCTATGAACAATTTTTAATGGCCTTCTAAAAGGGTAAATCCTAAGAAATTAGCTGTGTTCATGATAATGATACAATATCTATATTGGCATCTAAAGTTGTTGCAATATCTAGGAAGATAGATCAATTTGGAATAACTTTTCTCAAACATCTCATGTGATAGAAGAAAATTCATTAGAATAGGTTATTAATTTTCAACCATCATTAGAGACTTTAAATGCAATTAACAATAGACACATTAACCCATATTCAAATGATTTCAACCCATGTTGGAAAAACCACCCTAACTTTAATTGGAATAAAAATTCTAGTGATAGAAATCGACAATGGGGAAACAATCAAGCAAACCCTATTGAGAAACTAGAAGAATTAGGGTTGCATTAACTATAGACTTTCTCACCCTTCTGGATTTACAAATAGCCAACCAATCAAAAAAAAGAAGTTGTTTATAGAAGAAGTGGTGTTGCAGATGAGGAATCAATTAAAAAGTCAAAAATGCCACAATAAGAAATATTGAGAATCAACTGGGACAATTTTTTAACGCAATTAGCAATAGGCCTCAGGGAACACTTCCTAGTATTGTTAAAACAAATCCTAAAGATAAGAACAAAAAGCTAGAGCAAGTTAAAGCTGTCTAACATAGGAGTGGAAGGAAATTAAATGTTGGAATTCAAAAAGATATTAAGGTTGAGAGGGAGATTAAAGAAATTGAAAAATATGAAGAAACTATTCCTAAGAATGTTTACAAATCTGTCTCTCCAACTAAGGTCAACTTAGAAAGACCACCACCTCCATTTCCTCAGAGACTTAGATAGCAAAAGCTGGATTAGCAGTTTTTAAAGTTTTTTGAGAAATTTAAGAAGCTTACCCTTATTATTTAATTTGCTAAAGCTTTGGAACAGATGTCAAGTTATGATAACTTTATGAAAGAAATTTTAAACAAAAAGAGGAAGTTTGAATATTATGAAACTGTTGCACTAAGTGAAGAAGGTAGTGCAATAATTCAGGAAAAAATTTATCAAAAACTTAAAGATCCTAGTAGCTTTACTATACCTTGTGCAATTGGAGACAAATTTTTTGGAAAGCTTTATGTCATTTAAGAGTTAGCATTAACCTCGTGTCATTATCTATTTGTAACCCTATAATTAGTTGATTGATCTATCACTTATCCTAAGAGAGTTATAGAAGATGTACTTGTAAAAGTGGATAAATTTATCTTTCCTATGGATTTCATTGTTTTATATATGGAGGAAGAAAAAGAAATACCTATCATTTTAGGGAGACCTCTTTTTGTCACTGGACGAGCAATGATTGATGTGCAAAAAAGAGAGTTGACCATGAGAGTTAATGGCCAAGAAGTTACTTTTAATGTGCTAAAATCTATGGAGTATCAAGCTAAAAGAAAATATGATAAATGTTACATAATGGATATTACTAATTACTTAATTAATAGTCATTTCCAAGAAAGATATGAAGTCAAAATAAATCAACAAGAACTAGAGGATGAAAATGAAATTTATGATCAAGATAAATCAAATGAGTTAAATATTGAGGATTTAAGTTATGTTCAGGAAAGTTTTGAGATTTTAGATACTGTTGAAAATTGTAAACCTCTAATTCCTCCAATTAAAAATCCTCCTGAACTTGAGATGAAGGTGCTCCCTTCTCATTCAAAGTATGTTTTTCTAGGGAATTCATCTACATTAACTATAATAGCATCATCTGATTTAATTGAAGATCATGAAGAAAAATTAATGGACACTTTGAAAAATCAAAAGGAAGCCTTTAAATGGATGTTAGCTGATATTAAAGGAATTAGCCCTTCAATCTGTATGCACAGCATTTTCATGGAAGATGATCTTAAACCTTGGGCTGATCCTATGAGGAGATTGAACCCTATTATAAATGAAGTTGTTAAGGCAGAAATTTTAAAGTGGATGGATGTTGCAATCATTTATCTTATTTATGACGTTTGTTGGGTCAGTCCAATCAATTGTTTTCCTAAGAAAGGAGGGGTGATTATAACAGTTAATGAAATGAATGATCTAATTTCAGTAAAACAAGTCAATGGATGGTGGAACTGTATTGATTATAGAAAATTAAACCTTGCCACTACAAAAGACCACTTTCCTCTTCCTTTTCTAAATGAAATGTTGGATAGACTTGTTGGGCACCGATATTTCTACTATTTGGATGGATATTCTGAATACCAACAAATACTCATAGCCTCTGAGGATCAAGAAAGGACAACATTCATAAGTCCATATGGGACTTTTGCTCTTAGAAGTATATTTTTTTTTTGTTTATGTAATACAACCGAACCCTTTCAAAGGTGCATAATGTCTATCTTCTGTGACTTAATTAAGAAAGGAATTGAAGTTTTCTTGGATGATTTCTCAGTTTTTGGAGATGTTTAGATAATTTAGCTAAGGTCATAAAATGTTGTTAAGAAATAAATTTAGTTTTCAATTGGGAAAATTTTCAATTTATGGTCACGAGAGGAACTGTGTTAGGACACAAGATTTTTAAAGGTGGCATAGAAGTAGATCCAACAAAAATTTAAGTTATTGTTGGATTACCACCTCCTACGTTAAAGAGAGGAGTTAGGAGTTTTTTAAGACATGATGGGTTCTACATGCGTTATATTAAAGAGTTTTTGAAAATTGCCAAGCCTCTATGTCATCTTTTTGAAAAAGATATGAAATTTGATTTTAATGAGGAATGCCTTATAGCATTCAATATATTAAAGAAAAAATCAATCATTGCACCTACTATTGTTTCACCTAATTGGGAAAAACCATTTGAATTAATGTGTGATGCAACTGATTATGTTATTAGGTCAATGTTAGGGCAAAAATATGATAAAATTTTTAAAGTTATATACTATGTTGGTGAAACCCTTAATGAAACTCAAATTAGTTATAACACTACTGAAAAGGAGTTATTGGCAAAAGTGTACGCTTTTGATAAATTTAGACCTTATATTATTGAGGAAAAATGTATTGTGCATACTGATCATTCTGCTATTAAATATTTGATGCTAAAGAAGGATGCAAGACTACGATTAATTAGATGGGTTCTTCAAATACATGAGTTGTATTTTCTAGTAGTAGATATGAATGACTTTGATAATCTAATCACAGATCAATTATCGAGGTTAGAATAGGAAAATTACGTTTATAATGATATTGAAATAAAAGAAAACTTTCTTGATGAACAATTATACTACATTTTTGAGTGGCGTATTCCATAGCATGCAGATACAGTTAATTATATAGTTAGTAATATTTTACCCCACTGATTAGAAAGCCACCAAAAGAAGAAATTAATTCACGATACAAGATTTTACTTTTGGAATTACCCTTATTTATTAAAAAAATGTAAGCAATTAGTCATCTAAAGATGTGTACCAATTGAAGAAACCAAGGAAATTTTTCAAAAATGTCTCGAATCTTATTTTGGGGATATTTTGTGGTGGATTGAACTGCATTCAAAATTTTACAATCTAAATTTTATTAGCCTACTTTGTTTAGGATGTTAATAATTATATAAAAACATGAGATAGATGTCAAAGAGTAGGCAATATTTCTAAGAAAAATGAAATGCCCCTAAATTTTACTTTGGATGTTGAATTTTTTTATGTATAGGGTATGGATTTTATGGGACCATATATACCATCTTTTGGAAATTTAAATGTTTTAATTATTATGGATTATGTTTTAAAATAGATTGAATCTATTGTTTTACCTCGTTGTGATACTCGAACTGCTGTAAAATTTTTAAAGAAAAATATTTTTGCGAGATTTGGAATGCCAAGAGTGATCATTACATATGTGCATAGTCATTTTAAAAACATTAGAATTGAAACATTAACAAGGAAATATGGGATTAAATATCAAATTGCTACTACTTATCACCCTCAACCCAGTGTTTAGCAGAAGTATCCATTCATGAAATTAAAAGAATATTGGAAAAGACTGTAAATCCAAATAAGAAAGATTGATCTGATAGACTTGATTATGTATTTTAGGTCTATAGGACAGCTAACCAAACTTTTATAAGAATGTCACCATACAGACTCATATTTGGAAAGTCTTGCTACAGTTAAATGAGCACGAGAAAATAAAGCTTATTAGACGATAAAAGAATTTAATTATAACTTGAAAAATGCTGGTGAGAAATGATTACTACAGTTAAATGAGCATGAGAAAATTATAAATGAATCTTATGAGAATACTAGAATTTATAAAGAAAAGATGAAAAATTAGCATGATTGAAGGATTTTAAGAAAAGATTTTTAGCCCAGACAAGAAGTTTTATTATACAACACTCGGATGAAATTATTTCCCATATAACTTAAGTCCATGTGGTCAGGGCATTTACTGTAATAAAATTCTAACCTTATGGTGTTGTGGATATTAAAGATCTGAAAACTGAATGAATAATTAAATTAAACAAACATCAACTAAAAACTTACATTTGCAAAAACAATCCTTTGTATGAAGAGATCCTAATGTTGGGTCAACCAGAGTAAAACATTGGATACGTCGGGCTAACGGTGTTAAACCAAGTGCTTTGTGGGAGGCAACCCATAGTTATTTGTGTGAAATGATTTATGATTGTTTTGTTATATGGACCATATGTTGTAGTACTGAGACGTACAAGATGTAAGAAGGAGCAAAACACTAATTTGATAATTGAAATGAAATTGGGATGTTAAAAATTTGATGTAAGGAAAATTGGTGCTTATATGGGCACTGGTGCCTAGGTGCCAAAACTGGCGCCTAAGCACCCACTTTCAGTAAGATCAGTGCCTAAGCACTAGAAACCAGTGCCTAGGCACCACAGTTATAGAACTTGGAAAAACTGTCACAAATAGTTTTAACCCATTTCTTTCCTTTAAAATCACCTTATTCTAGTCCTCAGAGCCTTGCACTTCGTATTAAGGCTTAGGAGAAGTAACATTAGAAGAGTTGAGTGCTTACTTCAATTTTCTTTTTCCAATGGAGAGTAAGTGAAATTGTGGTGCAAATGTGAAGAATTTTATGCATAAGGATGCCCAAACTTACTTCAATGGGTTCCTTGCACTAAGTCTTGAACAAATCACCAACAAATTGACAAAAGTTAAAGAAGAGTTAGCAACTCTGCACAACAAGTTGAGCTACATTTATCACCAATACGAGCATTTGGAGTGGCAGATGAAAATCTAATTCAACCACCTAGCATGTTATCACGAGTACAAGGTAAATAGGTACCATGATAACAAATGGATTGGAGAAACAATTGGTATAGGATTTCCTTGTGCTCCTTTTTATCACTTGTTGGATCGTAACTATTCATCGATGAATGAAAAGGTAGAAGACGGTTGTGTCAACAAGTATTAGTGATTGAAGTTCTATGTGAGTTAGAAACTTGATGTTTATGTTTACAGTTATTCAACCTTCGATGTATGGGTGAGTTCGGTACTACATGATATGGTACTTGTATTAGTGTTGGATTGATCTCTTTTGTTGCTTTGTTATGTTTGTTGTACTGGAACTTGTTTGTTGTTAATGAAATTGTGTTAAGTTTGTGAAAATTCTTAGGTTTTAGTATGTTTGGATGAATTGAAGTTTGGAAGTTAGGATTGAGCAAATGGAAATTAGGAGATGTTCAGAAGATAATTGATTAGAGGAATGATGTTAAATCGATGTAATTTTGGTTTGGGGACCTTAGATTTGTTATGATGCACTTTAACAAAACAATTTTCTAAAAATCGAGACTGGCACCTAAGTGTTAGACTTAAGCACAAAAGGACATTTAGAGGTCGAAACCAGCGCCTAAGCGGCAGACTGACTGAGCCAAGCAAATGCCCTTTAAATTGTGAATTAAACCTCACCAAAGCCATTTTCAAGCTTGAACCATCATATTGTTCCTCCAATTCACAAAAATTGACTCTTAGGGCTACCCAAAGCTCACGATTCTTCTTGTCTTAGAGGTTAAAATCATCAAATTTCTTCTTCTCAAAGTTAAATCTACAATTTGGCATAGCAATTTTTTTGTTTCACCATGGATTTCTTCTACTTTGAGTGGAGACTAAAATTCACTAATTTTGGATATATTAATGAGAAATCTATGGTTGGAAGCTTCATTTACATGGAAATTACTTGTATGAGCCTTTAGAGCTAATATATGAATTTTATTTTTAATTTTCTCTAAATTTTTGTGATGTCTCCCAAGACAAAGAGAGGAAAGGGGAAAGAGATTTTTGACAATACAAAGTTTGTGAATCTTAAAGCACATGATCGATATAATGATTTTCTATTATCAAGAAAATTTATTGTGGAGCAAAGTTTCTCTAGTCTTGGTGGGTTGGTAGAAAATTTGATTACTGCTCAACACTGAGAAGATTTTTCCTACATTACTGGTGTGACAATTGTTTCTCTAGTTTGGGAATTTTATGCAAATCTGCATGAAGCACCAAAGGAGGAAGTATTTGTTAGAGGAAAGGGAGTTGAGTTCACTCCCGTAAGGATTAATGTGTTATATGGTTTACCTCCTACTTTAGGTAGCTTCTATTCAGAGTTTTAGCCTGCTGAGTGAGAGCTAGATGAGATTATTGCTTTCCTTATAGATGAGCAAGGAGTTTGGAAGATAACGAACAAACATGATGTAATTTTTTCTTCTTCTACACTTAATGCCCCATCGAAGGCATGACATTACTTTATTTATGATGAATTACTTCCAATGTATCATTTGAGCAAGGCGACTTAGGAGAGATCCATTTTGAGTTATTTCATTCAAAAGATGTAATCCATTCATGTTGGCTCTCTCATCTTGAAGGTTATTTACACAACCGTTAGAACTAGTTTTATTGCATGTTTTGGTTTCCCTACCCTTATCTTTACTATCTGCAAAGGCTCTAGAGTAAAATATGAGACTTGGGAGGACCCACTAAAGCACTAAAGCCTATTGGAATGGCTGATGTGGACATTTATGGAAGATCTTGAGATACAGCTTCTGATATTCCATCTACTTCTACCTCTAGACCTTCTACCTCCAGCATTACTGCTCCACGTCATGGTATTTGGGAAGAACTTAGACATCTAACCTTGGAAATTCAATAACATATGTATTTAATGCATTTTCAACTTCATTATAATGAAGATCACTGGGACCACTTAGAAAAATATACGAGAAGCTAAAGCGATTATGAAGCCAGCTTCAACACTTCCTTGGTGAACTTCAGAGGTTGTGATCACAATGTTGAGTTTCTTGAGTATCCTCACTACCCTCTTTTTGAGTTCTGAAAGATTATGGATGAAGATGTAGATGATGATGAGGAGGAGGAGGCAGATGATTAGGGAGACTTGATTATTTTTCTATTGTAGTTCTTTGTGTATATTTGGTTTTGTTTTAGTACTCTTTGATGTATGTTGAATGCATGTACTGTATTTCCTATTTTTACTGTTCACTCTTGGTCCAGTTTAATTTATATTTCATGTGTGTTATAGTAGTGTTTTACTTTGCAATTTCTATGTTATTCATGTTGATTTTAGTTGTACTGCTACTCAGCACCTGTTATTTTTACTACTTGCACTTGTACTGTTTTCATATGTAGAACCCTTTCATAAATAATTTTTTTTCTAATTTTTTCTCTTTTTACGCTTTTTAGGAACTATAATGTTTTACACTATTTAAAAATTCAAGTTTGGGGGAGGGATAAAAACTTTTAAATTTTGCCTCAATAAACTATACATTTTAAAATTATGTTAACATAACCTGTGGTATGTGTTGTTAGCCTTAAATAACAATATTTTTTATTTTATAAATACTATAGCATAATTATGTAAATTTTTTTGTTAATAAGGTGTAATTCTAAAGTTAAGGTATTTAGTATAAAAGTATAATATTATTGCTTTTACTATTCCTGGTAGGAAAAGTTGTTTTTTATGAAACACTAAGGAAAAAGATCTTCACTTTAAAAAAAATAGAGACTCTATGAAAAGTCATTATTATACTAATGCACATTATTAAGTTAAGAAATATGAGAAGTTTTTAACTTTAGAAAGAGAATAGTGATGTTCAAAATCATAAAAGGCTATCCAGATATAGTAATCCTCACATTAAAAGAAAAGAAAAGTGAGGATTGAAATGATCATGAAAGAAAAAGAAAAGAAAAATCAAAAGAAAAAGGAGAGCAAAAAAAATGTGGGGAGAAGCTTGAGGAAGTGCCTAATTAAAAATTGGCTTCACTTGAATTATCTAAAAGGAAAAAAACTTACTTACACTTATGAGCTTATTCTTAGTTTTAAAAGTATTAGTCTCTTTACTAGTAGTATTCTCATAAAATTCTTTTCTTTTAATTCTTCTAAGATTTCTTGGTGTGACAAATTACAGTTATTTTTGAAATTAATAAAAAAATAAAATTTTCTAACTTGATTACTGGATATCCTTAAATTTTACTTTTAACTTGAGTTATTGAAAATTTTTCTAAAAGTTTCACTATCACATTTATGAGACAAAACTATAATTCTTTAAATAACACCCACTATCATAAGTTATTTGATTTAGTTTACAAAGTACAAGGGTTACTTGAGGACACGTAATGTTTAAGTTTGGGGAATTGACACGCTTTAAAATTACCTATTTTATAGGTGTATTTAATGCTCATTTTAAGGATATTGCACTTTAATGAAAGGTATTTTATGTGTTTTTTTTATTTTAGGTACAAGAAAAAGAATTTAAAAGCAAATAGAGCAAAAATGGAGAAAAAATAGGTCAAATGAAGCTAAAGAACAAAAAAATTTACCTGGCGCCTAGGCGCCAAGATGTTCTTCAAGCTCAGTGCCCTACGGTTGGGCACTTATGCGCCAGAGAAGGTTATGCATATGTTCAACAAATTTGGATGAATTTTGAAAAGGTTCCTGAAGTGACTCTTAGTTATTTTTAAAGCTTTATATATAAGAAGCATTTAGACACGTTTAAAAGGAGAGGAGGAGGAGAGGAAAAATGTTTTTAAGTTTGTTAGACCACCATTGGTGTGGGCAGCCACCATAGTGAGAGTGTGGTGATTGTGAGTGTTTGCTGAGTCATGTGTGAGTCTTGTGGAGTAAAGTTCAGTCAGTAAACTTTATAGGATAGCTTGAGGAATAGTTTAAGATAAGTATTTGTACTTGTGTTTAAGTTTTATTTTGTAAACTTGGTTTTTAATATATTTCATGTATTGTTTTGCTATCCCCTTGAATTCTGAGTAGTTTTCTTTTCTTTCTCCTTGCAATAAGATGTAATCATGTATGGAATTAGAATGTTTTGAAGATTTTTTTTTTCCAAAAATTTGTGATGGTATTTTCACCTGTTCTTAATTTACTTTACGAATTGGTCATTTGTAATGTTAAAATTCGTTGAGAAGCATAATGACCCATGAGGGATATGATTTTACTGAACTAGTGAGTACTGCACAAAACCTTGGATGGATGGGATGCCACTTTCAAGGTGAGTTTGAAAAGTTAGGAAGAAAGATTTAAATGGGTGTAGAATTCATGATTCTAGAGTGACAGGCTAGAACCTTTTTCAATTTGGTCTTTAGTTCGGAACCTGAGGCTTGGTTGGTCCTATGGAGGGGGCACAGTGGGTAATCTGGAAGTTAGAGGCTAGAATCTACTCAGCACAACCATTTTAATCAAGAATTTAACTTTAGATTAACCAATGTTTTTTATGGACTCGAAAGAAAGTAAAGAATAAGTATGCTCCTTTTTATCACAAAATCTCATTTTCATCTTTAAGCATTTGATTTGTACATGTTGACCTCATTTTTGGTAGAGGTCTAGTCTCTTTGTTATAAGCCTAGGATCTAGCCATATGACTTCTGACACTGACTTTATATATGCAATAAAATATAAGATAAATATGGACGTATTAAATATTCAATAATTGTAAAGTCACACTTATCAACGCAAGTATACGTATTGCTCAAGTAATATAGGGCTCTAATGGAGTCCAAGATATCGATCCCACAGAGAGTAGTTCAGAATTACAGACTAAGACTTTAGAAAAGTAATAATTTAATCACAACAACGACGTTCAATTTTCTTATCTATCACTAATAGGTAATTGAAATAAATAGATAATTTTAATAAATAATAAATAACTAGTGATATTAAGTAGGGTTTAATTGTGATATTCAATATATAAGAAATCTTCTTTTCCTTGTCAAAAAATTATGGTGAATTGATAAAATGAATTAGTTAAATTTATATTGTGTCAAATAGGAGCATACCTATTCTTTACCCTTTGATCTAGGCATAAAGAACATTGACTAATCCTATGCTTGTTTACTGAATCTGCGGCTAGGCTGGGAGGATACAGGCTCTCACTTCGGAGCTCTCACGTTCCCCTCACCTGAGGGCTAAAATCTACACTTCAGCACCCAAACGATAGGACCGAATTGGGGATTTTAGTCTGTCACTCTAAAATCTCCAATTCTACGCCCGATAATATTATTTCGCTATTTATTTGCACCCAACTTCCAAGAGTTTTGACCTCCCTAAATCTTGGATGAAATCTTCACTGTAGTTGTAAAACTCAACATATTTTAACAAGTCAATTGGCCAGAATGAAAGTAAATTAAGATCGAAGTGAAAAGATCATCACAATTTTTTAAACATTTTCATGGCTTCACCAATTCAAATCACCATTTGACAAATCTCAAGACAAAGAGAATGACAGAGAAAACTACTCAGAACTCTTGGAAAAACACAACAAAACTCGGAATTCATATATAAAATCAAAGTCATACAAACTACAATAAGTAAATAACTTATCTCTAATTTCTCCCAAGAACACTCCTTGAAGTTCCTCTGAATCTCTTTCTTTTTTTACAGCACACAGAACTCCTTTTCAAAGTAGCAAGGAGAAAGAAATCTCTCACTTTCCCTCCACACTTACAATCTCTCGAAGAAATCCTTACAATATTGGAACTCTAGTAAATACACTAACGAAACCTCTCTAACATTCAGGACCTCTAGACTCTCTAATTTTCGGCCAAAAATGTTCTTTTAAAGTTGTGGATGAGCTTTCCCAAGAGTTGCCTAAGCATCCCTTCAAAATTCGGCCTTATCCAAAGCTTGAGTAGACATAACCGTTGATGGCGTCGTCGGCGGGCTTCTGAATGATTTTGTCTTATAGTCTCGGGAAAAACTCGTCGTCGGCGGGGTCGAGGGCGCCGCCGGTGTGGTCGAGGGCGCATCGGGGGGGTCAAGGGCGCCGTCGGCAAGGTCGAGGGCGTCGTCGCCGGGGTCGAGGGCGCCGTCGGAAGCCTAGTTCAAATCTCCACATTTTGGTCCTTTTTGCTCCAAATTCGCTCCTTTTTTCATCTTTTTGCTCCAATGACCCTAATTCATCATTCCTGCAAACAAAACAAAAAAATAACTTTTTTTAAAGTGTAATATCATAAAAACAATATAAAATATGTATGAAAATCTCAACATATTTTCCTTTGGTCAAAATCCCCCAAACTTAACCATTACTTGTCCTCAAGTAATTTTAGTACTATATAAAAGTTATGATCTACTGCAGTAAAGTTTTAATTTAGAAATACTATATGTTTTACTTAAATAAATATCATAGTGAGATTTTCAGAAAAAATTCAAGTAATTGAATTAACTCTGTAGCCACAAGATTATCTAGTCATCAAGTTTAAGGTTCTAGTCTTCTATTTATTTCAAGAATGACTATATATTGTAATATTAAGTCACTTAGAATATTCAAGAGATAGGAACTTCATGAGAACTCCACTAGTAAAAGATCTAATTCCATAAATATAAGTTCAGAAATGTATTTAAAGTTTTTCCTTTAGGTAGGTCTGGTGAAGCCAATTTTTTATTAGACATATCCTCAAGCTTCTCCTCACTTCCATAATTTTTTTTTCTTTTCTCTTTTTCATTTGGATTGCTTTCAATCATATATATATATTTCTTTTCTTTTCAAGAATTATTTTCAATCCTTTCTTTTTCCTTTTTCAAGTGAGGATTACTATATCTGGATAGCCTCAGGGTTTGTTGTCAATCCTTTCTTTTTCCTTTTTCAAGTGAGGATTACTATATCTGGATAGCCTTTAGATTCTCGCCTTTCTTTCCCTAAATTTGAAACTCAAAGCATTCCTTTACCTTATAAACATTTCATAGTTTTTATTTTCAAGTGAGGATTACTATATCTGGATAGCCTTTAATGATTTTGAACTTCACTTTTCTTTTCCTAAATTTGAAACTCAAAACATTTCATTATCTTATAAATATTTCATAGCTTTTACATCATTGAGCCTCAATCTTTTCTTCTCAAATGAACTAAATTTGAAACTCAAAGCATTCCTTTACCTTATAAATATTCATAGTTTTTACATCATTGAGATTGAAACTCAAAGCATTCCTTTACCTTATAAATATTTCATAGCTTTCACATCATTGAATCCCAAGATTACTATATCTGGATAGCCTTTAATGATTTTGAACATCACCTTTCTTTCCCTAAATTTGAAATATATCTGGATAGCCTTAATAATTTTGAACTTCACTTTTCTTTCCCTAAATTTGAAACTCAACACTCCTTTACCTTATAGATATTTCATAGTTTTTACATCATTGAGCCCCAATCTTTTCTTCTTCTTTACCTTATAAATATTTTATAGTTTTTACATCATTGAGCCCCAATCTTTTCTTCTCAAATGAATTTTTAGATTCTTAATATAACTTTTACATCATTGAGCCCCAATCTTTTCTTCTCAAATGAATTTCCAGATTCTTAATACTTCAGTTTTTACATCATTGAGCCCCAATCTTTTCTTCTCAAATGAATTTCCAGATTCTTAATACTTCAATTATCTTTACTTTAAATAGTTAACTATAATCTTATTCTCTTATACTAAATATCTTAAGTTACAAAANCAGGATATCCTAGACTCCACTTGTCTTACTCCTTGTCGTAGTCAATATATTCTTAAGAATTATTCTCCCCACATTTATAGTTCTACTATACCCTATATCTAGTTACCTCACTATGGTGATAGGTCGGTAACAGAGTAGAAGAAATGAAATAGTGACACGCCTTAGAGGTGGCATTCAGCATGGAAGCAGAAAAATTTACCCGTTCTTACTGCTTTATCTTCCATGTTCATTTCCCATCAGTGAGAAAGTTGATTACATCATTGAGGGGGGCTTTCCATCGTAATAAAGGATTCATATTGGCAGTTGTAAGAGTCTGGGACTTCATAAAAGGATCCATCGTACTAAGGGTTGAACTGGCAGTGAATTCTGAGATGATTGATCAACTATCATGGCCATGTCATTTTTATCCTCAAAAAACTGGGAATCTCTTAGTTGGGTCCAAAGGATTCCAAGGTAGCAGTACCTTTTCCCAATTTTCATAGGACACTTGGAACTGATTGCAAAGTGAAGGAATCTCTCAGTTGGATCCAAAGGCTTCCAAGGTAGCAATACCTTTTCCCAATTTTTGTAGGCCTTCCAAGGTAGCAGTACCTTTTCCCAATTTTTATAGGACACTTGGAACTGATTACAAAGTGAGAAAATCGTGGAGGGGTGTCCAAGCCCATAAGCTCAGTTGGATCCAAAGGATTCCAGGTAGCGGTACCTTTTCCCAATTTTTATAGGACACTTGGAACTGACTGCAAAGTGAGAAAATTGTGGAGAGGGGTCCAAGCCCATAAGTGGATCCGTGAACTATCAGGCCCAAACCGACTTCACAATTATAGATCCAATGTCGATCGGCAGTCCCCTTTGGATGCAGTAATTCAAAATGGTACTTTCTTTAGAAACTTTATCGATCATCATTGTCGATAACAGTTTTGCAGAAATGAAAAAGTGCCAATGTTTAGAAACAGGATTCAGGAGTGTTGCAGAAAAACTAACATACAAAATGAAAAAGTGTCAATGTTTCGAAACGGGATTCAGGAGTGTTGCAGAAAAACTAACATACTCGTTTTCTCTTGTTTCCCAGTCGTTAGTTTCGTCCGTTAAATATTGGTAAATCTCATTCATTTGGTTTCTTGTTGGGAAGAAATTAGAATAGTGGCAGACAGGAACATTCTCTATCATATATAATTCATTGATCCGTTCAGGAGTGAAAGTGATCCATCTTCCTCGCACATAAACAACTCCTTGGTTGATTATATGTAAATTTGCATAAAATTCTTTTACCACAGGAACCACCACAGCAGCAGTAGTGTAGCACATCACTTCCCATCTTTATCGTACTATCATTTCTTCAATATCCGTCGTGGGATTATTCAATTCGTGATTCACGAATCCTCGTTCTTTGATCAATCTTTGCTTCGTCAGAAACTTGTTGAAGATTCGCTGCGCTTCCGCACTAATAAACTTTCACCGATTGAAAACTTGCATTCTATGATTATCAGAGGAATTGGACGCCATAGGAATGAAATTGGTAGAGTTTCACTTCATTTTTTGAGGGAAATATGAACTAGAATTTGAATTTTTTAGTTTAAAAAGACAATTCCCGCCCAAAAACTTCCAAAAACTGCCATTTGAACCCGCATAACCGTCAATTCACCGGTCTCGCCGTCAGCGGGGTCGATGGCGCCATCGGCGAGCCTCTGTATTAATTTTGTCTGGACGCTTTATCTTCCATGTTCCTTTCCCATCAGTGAGAAATCTCTCACTTTTCCTCCACTCTTACAATCTCTCGAAGAAATCCTCACAATATTGGAACTCTAGTAAATACACTAATGGAACCTCTCTAACATCCAGGAGCTCTAGACTCTCCAATTTTAGCCAAAAATGTTCTTTTAAAGTTGTGGATGAGCTTTCCCAAGAGTTGCCTAAGCAACCCTTCAAAATTTGGCCTTATCTAAAGCTTGAGTAGGCATAATAGTCGATCTCGCCATCGGCGGGGTCGATGGCGCCGTCGGCGGGCTTCTGAAGAATTTTGTCCTGTAGTCTCGATAAAAACTCGCCGTTGGCGGGGTCGAGGACGCCGTTGGCGGCCTAGTTCAAATCTCCACATTTTGGTCTTTTTCGCTCTAAATTCGCTCCTTTTTGCATCTTTCTGCTCCAATGACCCTAATTCATCATTCTTGCAGCAAAACATCAAAAATACCTTTCTTTGAAGTGCAATATCATTAAAAACAGTATAAAATATGTATGAAAATCTCAACATATTTTCTTTTGGTCAACTTCCTTGTTGACTATTCCTAGAAAACTAGTAAAGGAACCCTCACCATTACAATTTATAAAAACTCTTCTTTGCTTATCTTGAAGTTTCATATGTTGGTTCTAACCTCTGCACTTAATAGTGGAGCTCAAGAAGAGCCCCCATAGAACTATTTGGTCTTAGGGCTAGCCTTGGATGGTGTGGTCTTGGTTAGTCCTGCACACACACACTTGATACCCCTCACCTTCACTCACAACCCAAACCCTTAACCAAATATGCTCAGCTCGATCCCTTACTCTTTTGAAAACTCATGTGGATGGTCCCCTAAACCCTTAGCCCTATGCTAGGACTTGGCTAAGACCAACACATGGTGGACCTAAAATGGGATTTCTTTAGTCTCAAGGCACTATAAGTGTAATTCTGTGATTAACTTGCTCATTGAACTCTAATTATCAAATTTTGATCTTTTGCCCCCAAACTTCTCCAAAATAACCAAATTGCCCCTCAAACCCTAAGTTTTAAAAAATTACCCAAATTACCCTATTTTGTTCAAAAATCAACTCAAACCCTTTCAAACTATCCAAACTGCCCAAAACAACCCAAAAAAATTTTCAAAATACCTCTAAAATTGCCAAAATTACCAATATGCCCGTCATGGCCCAAAAATTCTCAAAACCTCCCAAATCATTTCAAACACTTCCAATACCAATCTAGACCACTCATAAAGTCCAATTTGACCAAATTGATAATTTTTCAGCAAAATTTCAATTTTGCCCTTTAAGGCCCAATTACCTCAAATCACCCCCAATTTCCACCAAGTTGATTTCAAATTTCCAAAATATCAATTTTAAACTCAATTTTACCATGTATAAACCTAATCAAAACCAAATTCAAACCCAAATTCCAAGCCCAATTTAAACAACCAATTTGACCATGTCTTCAAATGTCACTAAATTGAATGCCTTAAACTATCCATTTTTCCCAATTTTTAATTCTAAACTCTTCATAACATCCCTCTAGAGCAAATGGGACTCTCAATTTGACTTCACCTACCCTCAAACATAACCTAAACCCAACGAAAATCAAAATCCTCAATTTTGCCCCAAAGTCCAAATTCCTCCAAATTGAACCTCATAGCCCCTCAATTTTCCAACCAATTGATTCCCAAATGCCTTGTGAAAATTCCCTAAATCAAATTGCCCATACAACTGGGCAAGAACCAAGCTCTAGCCAAGCCCTAATCCAAGTCCAAGCCAAATGCCCAATTTTGAACCCAAACCTTAAACTCACTTGGAGCCAAATGTTTTAACCCTTCTTGGACCACCTCAGCAACCACTTAGACCGTAAGAACCACCCTTAGTGCTTTTAGCTCACCCTAGAGGTGCCATGATTTAGGGGATCCTTTCCCATTTTTAGTCAAATGACACATGCTTGAGCTCAAGTGATTGAACTTCCATCCTAATCATAATTGAACCTTTCCCATGTTTTCCTGAGCGAGCTAGCCACCTCCTCTGCCCCGGCCGCCCAGCCTAGTGGCTGAAAAATCCAAAATCGAGAGTGTCTCCCACTCATTTTGAACTCTATTACACGCATCTAATGTGGCTCACCCTCATTGGTCATTGGCGTCGTTTAGCCCTCCACCAGAGCTCCTTTCTCCACCTACTGGTTTGACCAATTAAGCCCTAGCTCCCCCCTTTATTTAAACTCCCCTCTCCATGACCAAGGAGTGATTGTTGTCATTTTATTGGAGAAAGGCTTCTAAATTTCTCATAGAGCTTCCCTGAGTCTTCTTAGCACTGCGTGGATAAATAGATAAATCCGGTATTTTTGAATTTAATTAAATATTGAAACTTCAAAAATGCATTATTTGGTGTAGAAAAATCATAAAAAAAATAAAAACACCCTCTTACTCAAATAATAGAGGAGAATAACATGGAATGAAATTAAAAATTATTTGTTATATATCTGATTTTTAATTAATTAAATACCCTTTGGAATATTTTCATTTTAGTTAAGTAAATATTAATCATCATGGCTTGAAACCTTAGGCGTTAATTTCTCATGATAGTGAGGATGTCTCCTAGTTTTTCCAAGGTTAGAGGACACCTCAAGCTCTGAAACATGAATCTTCAAGTTTATTGGCCTCCTTTCTCCACCCTACAACTTGGCCAATTAAGCCCTAACCCCCCC
>JXCR01125597.1:64073-110342 GCA_002079205.1 Phalaenopsis hybrid cultivar
GAGAGATTGTTATCATTTGCTTGAGGGGAGGCCTCTAAATTGCTCACAGAGCTTCCCTAACTCTTCCTAAGATCAATCCAACCATTTTCCCATATTGAAACCCACTGTCAGAGCTCAATTTTGAGTTCAAAATTCAGGACTTTTTCTGTCACTCCATTAAACTCCACCAAAACTCAAATTAAACCACCCAAAAACTTCCTCAGATCAAACAAGGAAGTTCCCCATCAATACCCCCCTCTTTTGAGCACTCCAACCCACTTCTATACCAAGTTTGCATCACCCATTGATCAAACTCTTGCCTAGGCTCAAATTGGTGCTTGGAGGAGCTTTGTTGAGTCACAACTAACGTCTAAAACCAACCTAATTGAGGTCTCACCTCTTGAGAAAATGTATAGATCACAAACCCTAAAATCGTGCTTGGTTTCATCAATTGTGAAGAGAATGTTAAATTCAAATATATTCAGCCGCATGGATGTGTTCGTCCTAATTAGATGAAGCTATAGGAACAAAATGTGAGTGATTTGGTTCAGTACCAAGCGAGATAAAATCATTTTAGTGTGGACAGTTCTTGGTTTAGAGCAGATGTGAACAATGAACGGATGTCGTCCATTTGCGCATGTACTGATCCAATGGCGGATGAGGAGTGACGAGAAAATGGTTCAAAAAGCGTGGCCCGCATGGCAGTTGTTATGCAAGGTGGCATTAAATGGGAGTGTCACACATGGTCTTTCGGAGCCGCCAAGGCTCCAGTTAGCATCACGTGGATAAGTAGATAAACAGGGTATTTTTGGATTTATTTAAATACTAAAACTTCAAAAATACATAACTTGATGTAGAAAAATCATAAAAATAAAATAAAAATATCATCTTGCTCAATGACTAGAGGAGAATAATTTGAAATAAAATTAAAAGTTATTTGATATATATCTGATTTTTAATTAATTAAATACCCTCTGGACTATTTTATTTTTAGATAAGTAAATATTAATCATCATGACTTAAAACTTTAGAGGTTAATTTCTCTTGATAGTGAGGATCTCTCTTAATTTTTTCAAGGTCTAGCTCTGAAACTTTAATTTTCAAGTCTATTGGCCCTCTTTTGACTAAATTAATTACATTTTTTTTTACAAAGGCAAATGTTGGCAATTTGATAACATACAAAACAAGTTGCAGATATTACACAAAGTCGAAACGATGGGTTGGATTGCAGACAACAATCATTTCAACAAAAATTACTCAAATGAACTATTAAAAGCTAAGAATTGCACACACTAACATTGATCACTAATCTCTACACAGACCGAAAGTAAAGTAAATATACTAGAAGGGGCAAAATCAAAACAAGGGAGCGGAATCACAGGACACGGAAATGAGACGACACATCCTCCTGCTGCAGAGAGCCTATGTCCACCGTGGACCCGCTGCTTTCGCAGCCACAAATTGAAAATCAAGAACAAGTCCTTGAAATCTCGCAAAAAGAATTTCAAAATCATTCCCCATCCACAATACACGTTCTCTCTTACCCTTCAAACCGCCAGGTTAAGCAGCTTGAAACAGACGATAGGTGTTGTCCCTAAACCGGCTATGTACCCTGNAGTAAATATACTAGAAGGGGCAAAATCAAAACAAGGGCGCGGAATCACAGGACACGGAAATGAGGACACATCCTCCTGCTGCAGAGAGCCTATGTCCACCGTGGACCCCCGCTGCTTTCGCAGCCACAAATTGAAAATCAAGAGCAAGTCCTTAAAATCTCGCAAAAAGAATTTCAAAATCCTTCCCCATCCACAATACACGTGTTCTCTCCTACCCTTCAAACCGCTAAGTTAAGCAGCTTGAAACAAACGATAAGTGTTGTCCCTAAACCGGTTACGTACGCCATCTTAGCAAGTCTACACTTGCAACCAGACATCAGTGACATGCTATAAAAGGATGATGAATTATAGAAAATAATCAGGAGTTCTTCGTGTTACATCAGGTTCNTGTAAATATACTAGAAGGAGCAAAATCAAAACAAGGGGAGCGGAATCACAGGACACGGAAATGAGACGACACATCCTCCTGCTGCAGAGAGCCTATGTCCACCGTGGNGCCTTAGCAAGTCTACACTTGCAACCATAAATCAGTGACATGCTATAAAAGGATGATGAATTATAGAAAATAATCAGGAGTTCTTCGTGTTACATCAGGTTCGCCTCTCCTTGGTGCGGGGTCAAACTGCAATTAAAAATTACTGACTGCTATTACTCGGGGAAAATGGTTGAATTATAGAAAATCATCATAAATTGTGGTCAGCATGTCTAGACGCTAAGAGTCCATTTTGGACGCTGCAACTTTTTATAAATATGGTGTAAAAGGAAAACAATTTCTTAGAAAGTNGCTGCTATCACTCGGGGAAAATGGTTGAATTATAGAAAATCATAATAAAATTGTGGTCAGCATGTCGAGATGCTAAGAGTCCATTTTGGACGCTGCAACTTTTTATAAATATGGTGTAAAAGGAAAACAATTTCTTAGAAAGTNCCGATAAGTGTTGTCCCTAAACCGGTTACGTACGCCGTCTTAGCAAGTCTACACTTGCAACCAGAAATCAGTGACATGCTATAAAAGGATGATGAATTATAGAAAATAATCAGGAGTTCTTCGTGTTACATCAGGTTCGCCTCTCCTTGGTGCGGGGTCAAACTGCAATTAAAAATTACTGACTGCTATTACACGGGGAAATGGTTGAATTATAGAAAATCATCATAAATTGTGGTCAGCATGTCGAGACGCTAAGTCCATTTTGGACGCTGCAACTTTTTATAAATATGGTGTAAAAGGAAAACAATTTCTTTGAAAGTTGTCGTGAGAAATATAGATTTAACTTTTTCAAAAAAAAAAAAAAAATCAAACATCCGCCACATTTTCAAAAATCAAGTTACAAAAAACAGCTTTCATGAACATGGGATGACAATATTGAATCCTTGTGTTTTCATGCATGTNACTGCTATTACACGGGGAAATGGTTGAATTATAGAAAATCATCATAAATTGTGGTCAGCATGTCGAGACGCTAAGTCCATTTTGGACGCTGCAACTTTTTATAAATATGGTGTAAAAGGAAAACAATTTCTTTGAAAGTTGTCGTGAGAAATATAGATTTAACTTTTTCAAAAAAAAAATCAAACATCCGCCACATTTACACAAATCAAGTTACAAAAAACAGCTTTCATGAACATGGGATGACAATATTGAATCCTTGTGTTTTCATGCATGTACTGGAGTGAGGAAAAGGGGGAAGAGGGAGAGGGTGAGACCTGAATAAATGTGTGACCTTTGCAGTCATCAACTTCTAGTATGGAAGCCATGTTCCCGCAACGATAGCAATAGTTAGGTGCACTGAAAATGGTTACAACTTTTTGGTCCTGTGCAACATGGAAAAATATGATCAAGGTGATCTTGGTGAACCCCGAAAAAAAAAAGAGGAAGATTTACATACTTACCACTTAATTCTTATGCATTTACATATCTAATCCCTAAACTTTAATTTTTCAATATATGTCGTCTTATTAACTATACATGAAAAGGAGTATTTCACTTTGTAAAAATTAAAATAGTGGTATCTTTTATGTGATATAAATGACTAAGTGGTCTATAAGTAAAAAAAGAAAAGTTTAGATGTTAAATATGTAAATACATAGGAATTGGGCAGTGTGCATGTAAATGCCACCGCACCCACCCCAAAAAAAAAAAGAAAAAAACGTGCGAGCATTGTAATGGAGCAATAACATACATGACCCCAGTTATATCCGTCCATGACTAACTGATGCGCTCTAGCAATCAGCTTAAGGTTGTTGTTATGGTTGAATTGTTCTGAAATGTCCTGAAATAGAAAATGGCTTCAAGCAGAGGAGAAAAACGAGTTCAAATGCATACAAAATTGTGGAAGTAACTTGCTTGTCCGAATGTATATCCAGCACCACGAGGAGAGATGCCCCAACCACATCGATCATCCGGATCAGACCATAGTAGGTCACACATTGGCCCTTCATGAGGGACCTCTTGAACACGATCAAAGTTGCGAATGTTATCAAGTGTCTCGATGGATGGGGATAATCCACCATGCAGACAAAATATTTCTGACTCAACCTTCACCAAGTATAAAGTTGAAAAAGTTAAGGAAAATCAGAAGAATCAAACCAGACTGAACCACATAATAACATATCAAAGAGGTCAAAAAAGCAACCACCGTTTAGGTTAACGAAATACATGATTCAAAGTGAGTACTTATATTTTTAAATTACAATAATATTATTGTTTTCTCTAAACTAAATAAATGATTTGATAATGTAATTTGTTCAAACCAATCTTTATCTATTCTATAAAAAATATTGATCACATTGGAATGAATGCTAGAGATTTCTCAACATAATGAATGTAATTATTTCACATATTAAATATTATAAATAAATATTGAATGAAATGAAAATGAGAATGAAATAAACTATATAGATTGTTTGCATGTGCATTAGATAGAGTTAGAGAACAAGTCAACCCTTCTAATATAGATTACTAGGAAAGTTTTATTTCTTTTAGAAGGTTAATTTAATAAATACCGGTATTTTGGCGATTAATATGGTATAGGAGTTCTAAGAATTTCCTATAAATAGGCATCATTAGAAACGGGGCAGGGGTTTTTTTGTTTTTGCCTTTTCTTTTCAGGTTCTCCTGAAATTCTTAGGGTGGATTCCCTAATTTCAGTAAGGTAGGGTAGAGGATGGATCATAGTGAAGTCTATGACTTTGCCAAGATTGACCACCACGCTTTCCCTTACCTGTTTCGTCATTTGGCATCCCCTATTCAGCAAATTTTTCAGGGTTCCGATCACCGGTGGAACAAAGAAAGACATGGAAAGCAAATTTTTCTTCAATATCCTAAATCAAGAAACCATACAAGGAATCATAGCCTTATGACGTGATCTGAATTATGCCTCGATGCCTTATAGTCAATGTGCTTCTTTAATATCTGCAAACTGTTGTTATCTTGATATTGTCCAGCCAAGTTTAGAAACAAGAAACATCATTACTGCCACCCTCCAGCATCCAGGTTGTTAGTAATTGTCGAAATTATTTAGGAAGTTTTATTCATCTTTTATTATTTTCATTTGTTAGAGCTTTACATTATTAGTACGTTTTAGTTCTTGTTTCTTTTTTTATTATGGGGAGTTCTGGTTAATTTATGATGTTCCTAATATGGGAGTCATCCCCTCTATTTATTTTCCAACCGTTTCATATGAAATTGAGCAGGAATAATTATTTTTACCCTCCCAAAACTACATGGTCTCAGAGGCGGCGGTAACCCGACTCCCATGTGACTCATTCGCGTTAGGACACTCGCAGAAAGGAAGGTGATGACTGGATAGCGGCGTATGAAGACTCCTTAAACCCCGGTATTTCTCCACTTCCACTCTGTTTCTATCTGGGGTGACATCGGGATCGTGGCATATGAAAATCGACAAAACTACAACTTGTTTTACCTCACGATTCCACAGCGTTCGCGGCATCTTAGAAGGTTCTGAATCAACGAAATAGTAAGGACACTAAAGAGTCCGAAGTTGCAAAGGGTTTTGGATCAACGATTGCTTGTGTGTATCGATGAAACAACAAGAAGACCACAACGTCCCCAACATTTGTAGTTGTGAGAGTTATGGACCGACGATTGCTCGTGCATTATCATTGTTCCCTTTTCTCCTTCGACCGGAATATAAGAGTTCCAAGCCGATCTTAATCGAAAATAGCGATCGTGATCGCGGTAAAAGGGAGTTATGTGTTGCTCATGCAAGTAAGCACACAGCTTGCAGTGTACAAAAGTTCTACGCCGTTTCCGATTGAAAACAATGATCTGAATCGCGATGTAAAGAATTTATGCTCCGCTCATGCAATCAAGATCGTGGTGTTGCTCAAATTCTTAGAATGTCAAACAAATTGGCAATGATGACGAGAGTAACAAACAAATTCTACCACATAAACCGGTTCCAGTAATTCTGAAACTACATCACCTCACATGCACTAGTATTGACTGAGTAATATCCCCAGAAATTACAATCGTACCTCATAGTAATTAAACTCAACGGGGATAACTACCTCGAGTGGCCCCAATCCATAAAATTGGAGATCGACATTAAAGACCAAATTAACTACTATTGGAGATTCGAATCTAAAAAAATGACTCTATGAAAATTCTCTGGTTATGGTTTGGTTCAATAACTCTATGGACCCTAACATAGGAAAGTCACATCTATTCATTACCACTACTCACGATATTTTGAAGGTCGTTCAATATCTCTATTCAAACTTGGAGAATTCTTCCTAAAATTTTTAGTTGAAACTCAACTTTGAAAATCCAAACAAAATAACTGTGACGTTACATGTAATACAACAAGTTGGTAACATTATGTCAAGAGCTCGATCAATGCTATTATGACATATAAAAGAATTCAAATAATTATGCTCACCACAAGAAAAGAGAGGAAAATGATCGGATATATATGTTCTTAGCCAGTCTTAATCGAAGTTTAGACGAAGTTTTAGATCGCATTCTCGATAGGAAATCCTACCCTTAATTCGAGAATTTTTTTTGGTAGGCGTAAAGAAGCAACAAGAAAAATTATGTTGTGCAAAATTATATTGTTAATATTGAACAGAAGAACTCTAATCGTGTCAAAAGGGGTTTACACTAACAAAAAAGGCAGAAAAAAATCAAGGTGCAAGCATTGCAAGAAAATCATGGCATGCAAAAAAAATATGTTGGAAGCTTCATGGTAAACCTGCAAAATAGAAATCAAAATCTAAGAGTGAAGCTCGAGCTTATCAAGTCATTGTTGAAAAAACTCTCGAGTCGCCTGCTAACTCGAATGCAGTGCCTTTAACCAATGAGCAATTAGAGCACTTACACAAATTATTTCAATTTCCAAAAATTTTCGACTCCATCCTACTCCTTCGTACAAAAAGGGCAACTCTTTCGCCACTGCTTTGTTAAGTCTCAATCCTAATTTTTTCATTCATGGATAATTGATTTTGGTGTAACTGATCACCTAGCTGATTGTTCTAAATTAAGTTCTTCATATCAACCTTGTGCATGCAATAAAAAAGTCAAAATTATTGATGATTCCCTCTAAATGATTATTGGGATAGGAATAGTAAAACTCTCTTCGTTGTCAACTCTTCACAATATCCTCCATGTTCCTAATCTATCATCTAACTTGTTGTTGATCAGTAAAATTATTGTTGATCATCAATGTCAAGCTGACTTCTATTATTCTAGTTATGAGTTTCAGAGATTAACCACAAGGATGATTGGTTGTGCCAAGGAAAAATGTAAACTTTACTATTTTGACTATGGACTTGACTCAAATAAACAATGTCCAAATGTCAGTTTAAATTTTTTTTTGTCTCTAAAGACGATGAAATTATATTATGACATTATAAGTTAAGTCATCTTAGTTTTCTTTATCTAAAATACTTGTTTCCTAAATTATTCCAGAATAAAAATATGTCGTTAAATGTGAAGTGTGTTAATTTGTTAAACATCACCGTGTACCATTTTCTCCACAACTATACAAACCAACTAACTCATTTATTTTGATTCATAGTGATGTTTAAGGTCCTTATAAAACTCTTACACATTCTGGAAAAAAAATAATTTGTGACTTTCACTTATGATCACACTAGGATAAGTTAAATTTATCTAATGAAAGAACAATCTGAAGTAGAGATAATTTTCAAAAAAATTTACAGCATGCTACAAAAAAATTTCAAACCACTCAAATATTATGAAATGATAATGACCAAAAGTATCTCAAAAACATCTTGGGTCAATTCTTTCTTGAAAAAGGAATTATTAATTAAAACTCTTCATTCGACACTCCCCAATAAAATGATTAGCTAAATGAAAAAACAAGCACTTATTAATGGTAGTTCGTGCATTGTTATTTATCAATTGAGTGTCTAAATATCCTTGGGGTAAAGCCGTTCTCAATGCTACTTTTCTTATAAACAGAACACGTAATAAGGTTTTAAACTTTGAAACACCTTTTGATGTTTTTAAACAAAATTCCAAAAAGTCGATACTCATTTTCCAAGCCTCTAAACATATTTGGGTGCTATGGTTCACTTTCATGATTAAGAAAACTCAAATCCTGAGCTAAAAATTTGTGCTTGTTGCCTACGCTACTAACCAAATAGGATATAAATACTTTGATCAAATTCTTAAAAAGTATTTGTTACCATGGATGTGACCTTTTTTTAATTACGACAATTTTTTTCATCTCATCTTCAAAGGGGAGAACAAAATAAAGATGTGTCTACTGAGTTTCAGAATTTTCTTCAAACCAAAGAGTAACAAAATAGTATATCCCTAACCGTAATTGTTCAACCTGAAAAACCAAGCGATATTATATCAAAAGAGAGTACGCTAAGTTTTTTAGATATTGAAGTGACAAGTATCATCTCATGATGTTTGTAACAATAAAGAAATAGGAAAAAATAATAATAGTGGTGTCTTTTAATCTCGTCAACTCACGAAAAAGGACAACCCAAAAAAAAGGATATACAAATCATTTGCACTGCTCTGAACCCGCAAACCAAGGTAATGTCATCCCTAATCCTTTACCTCATGTTCAGTCCACTTCATCTTCAAATTCTGAATCTTCTAGTCCTAAATCTTAGCCAAATTTGAATCCTGAGTCTAATGAGTATATCCTTCCCGTTGAGAAAAGAACTTGCACCCAACATCAATTGTCTCATTATGTGTCATATGGGAACCTCTCACCGATTTTTCCTGCTTTTACCTCACAATTATCGCATATGACTAAAAGTCCCTATGTGAAAGGTGGTTGTTTATGAGGAGATAAAAGCTTTTGAAAAAAAAAATTACACATGAAAAGTAGTTAATCTATTTATAAGAAAGACAATTGTCAGATGCAAATGGGTATTTATAATAAAGTAAAATTCTGATAGTTCTTTAGAACAACACAAGGCTAGACTGGTTGATAACAGATTTACTTAGCATATGATATTGATGATTTAGAAACATTCAATCCAGTTGCAAAACTAAACTCTGTAAGAGTACTTCTGTCACTTGCAGCAAATATTGATTGGCCCCTATAATAGTTGTATAAAAAGAATGTCTTCCTCTATGGGGACTTGAAAGAAGAAATGTATATAGATTCACCTATCGAGTTTAATGAGAAGCTTGGTAAAAAAAGTGTGTAAACTAAAAAAATCCTTGTACAAAGTTAAAGCAGTCATCGAGACGTGGTTTGAGAAGTTTACACCGTTAAAATTTTGGGATATACTCAAAGGGCAAGGAGATCATAAGTTATTATTTAGGCATTCAAAGGATGGTAAGATAGCGATATTAATCGTACATGTGGACAATATAATTCTCACCGGAGATGACATGGATGAAATGAACCGGTTGAAGACTTCCCTCTCACCAGTCTTTGAAACCAAGCACATAATATCTTTGGATATTTTCCTAGCATTGAGGTTCCTAGATTGAAAAAACAGGGATTGTTATTTCCAAAAGAAATATGCTTTTCACCTCTTAAAGAAAACTGAGATGAGTGGTTATAGGCTTGCAGACACTCCAATTGATCACAATCAAAAGCTAGGAGATGAGAAGGAAGATAAACTAGTGAGTACAACTCGATATCAAAAGTTGGTGGGAAATTTGATATACTTATCACATACACGGCTAGATACCGCCTTTGTTGAAAATTTGGTAAGTCAATTTATGCATTCTCCCTCTGAAAAAACCTTGAGGCAGTTAACAGGATTATCGGATTCCTGAAAAGTACACCAGGCAAAATTTTACTCCTACAGAAGACCACACAACAGAACATAAAGGCATGCACCGATGCAGATTGGACAGGCTCAGTTATTGAGATGTGAACGACTTTCCAATACTGTAATTATGGCTAGGGAAATCTGCTTACCTGGCAAAGTAAGAAACATAATATAGTGTGGCAAGTAGTGTTGAACCAGAATATCGAGTAATAGCTAATAGAGTACGTAAAATGTTACGACTTAAGAGAATTCTTGAAAAATTATGGATTTTGATAGATATGTCAATGAAGTTACAATAAAGTTGTCATAAGCATTGCAGAAAATCTTGTACAATATGATCGCACAAAGCATGTCAAGATCGACAGACACTTCACAAACGAGAAGATTGACTGTGGAACTATTTGCATGTCATTTACCACTATTGCTCAACAAATAGCAGATGTCCTCGCCAAAGGATTGTTCAGGCCTAACTTGATCTCTTTATAAGCAAGTTGAGCATGATAGATATTTATTCTCCTACTTTGGGGGTGTTAAATTATTTAGCACATTTTATTTTTATCATTTTTTACTATTTTCGTATATTAGAGTTTTCTATTATTGGTATGTTTTAATTATTGTTTCTTTTTTTTATAATGGGGTTATGGATGATTTATGATGTTCCTAATATGGGAGTATACCCCCTATATTTATTTTGTAATCTTTCATATGAAATTGAAGAGAAATAGTTATTTTCTCCTCCCAAAACTACAGTAACTATGGTTAAAAAACCAACAAGATTGGGTCCACTTCTTGAATCAAGGATTCAACATACCACAGCTACAGTTCTGCAAACTTTTTTGAGTTCGATCACAATTCCAACCACATAATACCTGAAAGTCCGATAAAAAATCTGCCGGTCTTTTCTCAAGGACAACTTTCCTTCAGGTTTTCTTTCTACTTCTTGTTCTTAATGTCCACCATAATAGAAGTCTGTGATCAAATAGCTGTTATGTAGTTTTCCTTAGTTTGCTATGGATCATGGCGGGCTTCCTTTTCATAAATTCTGAGAGGAACTGCAAGTGGAGGACAGGATGTCTAACTCCTACTAATCTCAGGCCATAAACAAAAAGTGACTTGAAAGAATTGATGAATACGCAGATACAGTTATCTTCAACCTGAACCAAACCAAGAGGATTAAATGTGAGAATTATTCAAATTAAGTATTGTATTGGATCCAATTTACTTGTGTCAAAGTTTATAATAGCCTGAGTTTAGAGTGCAATTTTGTTTTATTAGTTTTTTTTCTTGAAATTTATTAGCTGAAAGTTGTCTAGTTGGCAGTTGATCTTCTCAAATGAATTGTTTAGTTATTCGTTTTACAACTAGCTGGTGTCAACATGTTTGAGCCCTTATAATACTAAGCGGGGTCCCTAAGTTAACCCGCACACGTTGACATTTTATCTACCACGGGGATTTATAAACTAAGAGTGAGTAGTTTCCTTTCCACCTCATACAATAAAAGACCGACATGATATGCATTGGTTTGAGTGTATTAAGTTATGTTTAAATGGTATTCCTGTGATGAAAATAAATATTAACGATAAAGAACAATATTGTATTGCCAAAAAAAAAATTAATATTCTGGACCTTTCAAAAAATGGCTAAAATTGAACAAGAAACATTCATTTGCTTTTATATTAATTCATTGTCCGTCTAACATCATTTTTTTCCCATTATATTATTGTAGTTTAAAGATAGAAGTATTTACTGAGTTATTGATAGCTCATTATATTAAACTAACAATTTTTACGTATAAAACTTGGATTTATAAATGAATGATAGAAGAGAAAATGTATATTGAATATCTGAATAACACAGAAATAATATATATTTTTAATTGTTTTATTCTAAGTTAATTTATTTTTCTTTTGTTAGTGAGACAATTAATTGTTAGTTATATAAAATTAAATTAAATTTGGATTTCACTGCCTCACCGTCATTTCCCGCATTTGTAATTCTAAAGCCCCAGGCCAAACAATGACATTTCAACCAAAATAATGGAGAATGCCCCCCTCTTTTATTTGTTCTATCATTAATTTTACAACAGAAATTCTATTCATTAATTTTACAACAGAAATTCAATCTAATATCAAACTACAAAACTTCAAGTATCCAACAAGCACAAGGACCAGAACATGTATCTGAGACGAAGATATAGCACTAAATTTAAAATAAACAATTTTATGATGTTATAACTATCATTGCATGACTAGATAACTTNGTCAAACTGAATAAATGTGTGACCTTTGCAGTCATCAACTTCTAGTATGGAGGCCATGTTCCCGCAACGATAGCAATAGTTAGGTGCACTGAAAATCGTTACAACTTTTTGGTCATGGCCCCAGTTATATCCGTCCATGACTAACTGATGCGCTCTAGCAATCAGCTTAAGGTTGTTGTTATGGTTGAATTGTTCTGAAATGTCTTGTCCGAATATATATCCAGCACCACGAGGAGAGATACCCCAACCACATCGATCATCTGGATCAGACCATAGTAGGTCACACATTGGCCCTTCACGAGGGACCTCTTGAACACGATCAAAGTTGAGAATGTTATCAAGTGTCTCAATGGATGGGGATAATCCACCATGCAGACAAAATATTTCTGACTCAACCAATGCTGTCAATGGAAAATAATCAAAGAGATCGGTAAAAATCTTCCACACATTAGCATTACCATACTTTCTTAAGCATTCATCGTAGAAACCATAAACTTGTGTAATCTGCCGACTTTCGTGATTTCCCCTAAGAATGGTGATTCTCTGAGAGTATCGCACTTTAAGGGCCACAAGAAGCGTAACGGTTTCAACAGAATAATTCCCACGATCTACATAATCTCCCATGAAAAAGTAATTTGTATCTGGACACTTTCCACCAATACGAAACAATTCTGCAAGGTCATGAAACTGTCCATGAATGTCACCGCAAATTGTCACAGGGCTTTTCACAGGCTGGACATTGCTTTTTTCCATCAAAATCTCCTTTGCTTTGTCACACAATACTCTGACCTCTTGTTCGGAGAGTGGCTTGCACTGCATCAGCTGCGCGATCTGCTCGTCCAGGTTTCCATGCGAACTTGCTGGCATCGGATTCGTGCTCACCTTCTTTTCCGGCAGCCGCGAAGCGAAAAACAGAGATCGGAGCAATTGCGTAAACCTAGATCTTCAACCCTCTCCCTCTCTTCCTCCGTATTGGGAGAAGAGTGAAGGGATCGGTGGTGGATGGACGAAAAACAGAGATCGGTGACTAAATTAATTACATAAACTAAAATATTAGTCATAAAAATATGAAGTTTATTTTGGTAGGTCTCTGTGGTCAAAAGTCTAAAAAAATATATATAAAGTTTAAATAATTATGTACATTATTATAGCTAATTAAGTCATTTTAACTTATAAAAATTAAGTAAACATAACATTATACAAAAATTAACAAAATTGGTTCCACACTGTAAATAATGACCACTTTGACTCAATGTAAAAATTTGAAACTCATTTGAGTTGATTTGATCACTAAAGTCTTTTTTTTAATGAAATGGTATTTTCGCATTAAAATAATTATATTAAAGGAACTATATAGGAAAATTATGAAAAATTCAAGTTCCTTATGATCAAGGACACTTTGGAAAAATAAATTTTATTTCAAAATAAGTACTTCATTTTTTAGCTACTTTTCAAATTAAAAATAATTAAAAATAATCTAAAATTGTAAAAATAGGAAAATGCACCAAAATATTTCTAATTATTCCTTGAAAACTTTAGAGCCTTTAAAATATTTTTTTCTAATTTATCTGATTTAGACGTCTATTTTTAATTGCTAAAAGTGTATTTTTCATAATTTCCATTAAAATAATTTTAATAAATAAACTTAAAAATAATAAAAATGAAAAGTTTGTTTCTCTAAGTTCTTTAGGCTTAAAGAGATTTAATAAAACTATAAAAATTAATTTTTGAAATTAAATTTTATTTTTATTTAATTAATCATTAAACTTAATAAATAATTATAATAATTAAAATATAATTTGAAAAATTGTGAAATTTTGTTTATGTGGTCCTCTGACCTAGGTGAACCTCCCATAATTCTCCCATGAACATAAATCTTAGCTTGATTAGTCAAATAAATTAATAATAAAAATTATATTTTTGAGCTAAAATAATTATTTAAATTAAATAAAATTAGAAAAATCATTATTTATCTTCTGATAATTAAATTAATCTATGAGTGGGGTACCAGAAAAATTTCAAAGTCATTTGAGTTGTATTTAATGAGTTATGTGATGGAGAGCCTTTGGAGTGAAATGGTAATTTTGAGAATTTGATACCCTATTTAAATTTTTGGTTAACCAACGGGTAAAATGGGTAATTTTGATCATAATAAACCCTTTTGGATACTTGAAACATAATGGGTTAAGAGATAGAAACCAATTTGCCACATTTTCATGATAAGAGTAAAATTATAATTTTGTAAATTATTATGACTTTGAGGTTAATTTAGTTGGTTGTTCCTAAAGAAGTGGGGTTAAGTTAGGAGGATAATAATTCACTTATCTGGAGCTTCTAATTGGTGATTAGATGATAGCATGATCCTTTAATGAGAATTGATGTCACTTAAATTGACATTTTCATTATTATGAATCTACCATGAGATTAGATTTAACGGCTTAGTAGTGAGATAGGCTTGATATCTAAACTCATTTAATAAGGATTAGAAAAGAAGAATATGATTAATTCAAGAATACCCATAAGCACTATAATATTAGCTTTAGCGGTGGGTACAAGGTCCTCTTATGTTTGCCCTAAGGGCACCCATTCACATAACTCTTAAGTAAAATATCAAGTGAATATTTGAAGTACCCCGCTCTTAAGATAATTGAAATATTAATGTTCATTCAGCATAGGGTGTATTAATTCATTGAAACTGAATCTAACTTCGGATAATTAATTGAACAATGTGATAGGTTCAATTGAACTCAAAATAGTTCAAAAGTTTTAAAAGTTGTTTAAGATTAGGCCCCGAATACTTTTACAATCTCTTGGATATTTTGAAGGAAAATTGGACTTATTATTCTCATCTTTAGGCCTTTGCACAACCTTGTTGTGCAATTTAAGCCTCAACTCGTTTTAGGATTTCGAGGTTGTCGTTTGTTACGACATAAATCCTCATATCTTCCAGGCCATTTGTATGACAGTGTCAAGCAAATGTAAGCCCTAATTAATAAAATTAGCAGGATGAAACATTTTACTCTCTTCAAAATTGAAGCCTAACCATAGTATAGTTTGGGAAGTCACCAAGGTTCTCCTCAAGATCCGTGACATCCCCTAGTTTTTCTTCTTTTGGATTCCATAATAATTGTTCCAAATTTGAACCTTACCCATTTCACATTTCTTGATCCGATCTTTGAAAGTCCTACCCTTTGGAATTCTTGAAGAAAATACTTTCTAGTCTAAATCAAGAGTTTTCTTAGGTGACCTTGGTTCATTAAGATGTAAATAACTATAGGTGCTTGCCCTTCTGAAAAACTTTATCAAACCAGTCTAAAATAAACTCTATCTAATTTTTCATATTAGATAAGGGAACTTTTCGGTCAAAAAAAATGAAATTGCATACTAAAATAGATGTTATAAATTCTTTAGTTTATTTAATCGAGTCTCACTATATGTCTATTCCTCAGAATATGTATGTCACTTGTAGTGTTGTGCTCGTTTGTTTAAACTATTGTCTATATGAGATCGGTACGGTCTCGTATTTTCAAAACATAATATATTATTTTTCAAAACTATATATACAAATCCTAACCCTCGAAACTTTTTCTTTGAACTTGCTATGATGGTGTTCCCTACTCTCACTTTCTCCTGCAACCTGCCTGCCTGCCGCGATGCCCGCAACATTGTACCAATATTCAAGTTTGGAGCTGCATTTGATGAATTTGAGGTCATACTTGACAAGGACCCATTCATCATCAAGAAGGTTGTTGCTCTAAAAGTTTAAGAGCCATGTGTAGAGTTCAATTTGAATAATCCCTAGGACTTCCCTTCTTACAAGAAGGCAAAGATCGCTACCGCCCTGACACCTGTTAAGTCTATCATCCTCGCATCCATCTACTTGAAAGTCGTTACACCTACTACTGTCGATTCACCGTTTGTTCTGCGAAGATCGCTACCACCCTGATAGCTCTACCGTACTGTCGACACTATTTTGGTTGGGGGAGTTGCCCGTAAGAAGTTGTCGGCCATCGAAATCAAAATCTCATTGCCCTTCGGAAGGACGTTTAAGTTTAGAAAAGTATGAAATCAAACTGACTTCATATTTCTCATAGTTTAAATGAAAGAACGTTATACCTCAAACTCTATATCTATCCCGAAGGATAAACACAAGACTTAAGGAAGAGGCTCGATCAAATAAACTAAGAAAGGTATGACATCTGTTTAGTCTGCGAAACTGTTTTATTTGCTGAAAATTTCCCCCATTTAATATAAAGAATTACATATGGTTTATATTAAGTTGAGTTCGAGAAAAGCTTCCTATAAGGCAAGCCCTTATAGTTAATTACATCTTAAGACTGAAGTCATCTAAGAAAAATCTCTATAAAAATCAAAAAATATTATCTTAAAAATATTCAAAGGAAAGGACTTTTCAATGAAATCGAACAAAGAGGTGTGAAAGGGAAATGGTTCAAATTTGGGACATTTATTATGGAATCCAAAGGAGGAAGGACTGAGGCATGACATAGATCCAGAGGAGAACCCCGGTGTCTTCTCAGTCTATCCTATTGTTTGGCTTCAGTTTTGAGGAGAAAAATTTGAGTGTTTCATCCTATCAATTTTATTAATTTATGGCTTACATTTGTGTAAAGCAATCACACAAATAGCTTGGAAGCTGTAAGGATTTAGGTCGCAACAAACGACGACCTCAGAATCCTAAAACGAGTTAGGGCTTATATTGTACATCACAACTGTACAAATACCTAAAGATGAGATGAGGATTTATGTTGCATAAGCAGACAACCTCGAATTCCTATGGCTTTATTGTTTAATTCTAAAGAAGAAAAGAAATTGGTTTAGCTGATGTAGACAGATTTTACTGTTGAAGACGGTTGTGCTGGCAACCATGCTAGCTCCAAGCTCCTCGTCGTGGTGAGTTTAAGTTTTTTAGGGTGTCAAGTTATGATGTCAAATCAGGTGGCCATATGGTTGAAGTTCTTTAAATTTTCATGGGGGGATTTTAAATTTTATTAGAGCGACACCGGTTAGGATCCCACGGTTCCCTCATTCCGGCACTACTATTTTATATTGGATTCACTTAATTCAAATGAATTTACTAAACTCAACTTAATGAGCTTCATAATTTCATTTAGACCGTGGGAAGTCTCGTTAGCAACCGTAGGTTACCTCCTCCGAGGGGTTCCCGATCATCCGATAGAGACGTCTTAATTTAGTTGCAGTTATTGTTTTGTGTGATGTGTGTGATTAAATTTTGAGTTGTTTTATATTTCAAATGTTGTAACGGTGAATTTTATCTTGGTTGACTTTAACTTTGGTTATGGTTTTGGTTTTGTGGCTATCCTGATGGTTTTAGTTTTCATGCAGGGTGGCATTGTTGTTTAGCATGCAAGTTTTGCAAGTATAAAAATTACAAGAAAGACAACACTGTAAACTAAAAAAAAATGTACCTGGCGAGTCTTCTCCACCGCCTGAAACTCGAAATGCATGTCAGGGCATTTCATATGAAGCAGGAAAGTAAAGTTTTGATGACCTACCAAACCCCAGGTCATATCTTGGTAGGTCCCTATTAGTTTGAATAAGGATGATTTTGTTAAGCAAAGTAAATTGAGTTTAGTAGACCTCTGAGGTATCTAACAAGTTAGAAGGAAGAAGCAGGTCCATGCTTCCCTCTTATCACCTGGTGAAAAGCCTCGAGTTCATTTAAAATTATTATGTTGCTAAATAATTCACCCTATCACACCCTAATGCTCAATGAACATTGATGTCCTAACTATCCCTAAGAGTATGGTAATTATCATTTGTAATTTAATTTTGAAGATTATGTGAATGAAGACCCTTAAAGGGGGCACAAGCTAGTTTTGTTGGAACACTTAGCCAAATTTTAATCTTAACTGGGCTTGTAGTGTTTTAATGGTCTTAAATTTTGGCTATGTTTTCTTTTCTAATTGTCGTTTAATCAATCTTGATTTATCTTTGATCACTACTAAGCCCTTAAGACCTAGGTGAGTGTCTTAATTGATTTTGAAAAGGTGAAGTTTTAGGTGATCATAATTCATTATTTGAATTTCATTTGAACCTCAAATAGGGGTATTAAATAGATTGATTACTGACTTCAAAAGTCATACTCGTAAGTCCTAGGTTCTCTTAATTTTAATAAACCTCCAAATTTTAATAATTTAGAAATTTATTATTTTATCATTTTAATTAGGAAAGTGATGTGGGTTTACACCAATAAAACCCCTTTTAAATTCAATCTTCCAAACAAGTTAATTAAGATTAGAGGTTGCTCATTTCCCTCCTTGAATTAAGCCTAAATGTTAATTAAGGCCAAATTCATAAAATTACACTTTTGCCCCTAAGGCTCTAACACTTCATAATTTATCAAATTCAAATCAAATGACTTTGAAATTTTTGTCCCACCTCATTCACTGTTCAATTAAGACATTAGAGGAAAAAAAGGTAATTTTTCAAAATTTAATTTAATTTATATAATTATTTTCATGCAAAAAAAGGATTTTTCAAAGAAAATATTCTAACTTAACCAAGGTGAAGCCTAATCACTTGATATTTTTATTGAAGGTAGACCTAGACAAAAGAGCCATTTAAATAAAATTTCATGATTTTTTGTATTTTATTTAAATTACTAGAATTATTTTAAATTTTGTGGTATTCATTAAATATAAAATATTTTAAATGGGGAAAATTAAGTTTTGCATTTTTAAAAAATCTCTCTGAGGTCAAAAAACCCAAGGAAGCAAATTTTATGTTTTTTTTTTTTATTTTTCTTTAAATTATTGGAATTATTTTAGTGAAAATCCATTTTTTAGCCTTTAAAAATTATTTTAAGCTTCAAAATACCATATCTTTATGTAGAAAATCTGGAAAAGTATTTCAATTATTTTTAAGTGCTTAGAATATAATTTAGAATATTTCCATGAATTTATTATTTTTGTAATTTTTATGAATTTTTAATTATTTTGAATATTTAAAAATAGGCTAAAAATGAAGTTTTTATTTTAAATACCATTTTATTTTTCTTAAATTCCATTGATCACAGAGAACTCAAAAAATAAGTTTTCATAATTTTTTGAGTTATATTTTGATCATTAAAAATCATTTTAGTGCCAAAAAGGATATTCAACTTGAAAAATCAATTTAGGCCATCAAATGGACTCAAAGTGCTTTAAAATTTTTATGGGGAGTTCTATGGATCTTAGAAAACAGTAGAGATAAAAAAATAAGTAATTTTGATATTTATATTTTTCAAAATTAATTATCTTAGTGATTTAGGGTTTATGAAGATTATGTGCATTTTAAATGACTTGGCTCATGAGAGATTTTCCTAAAGGCTCTCTGGTTATAGTAAACCTTTCAAAATTTTCTTAGATTTTTCTTAGTAACATGCTAATTATTATGATTAATTTAAGTAAATAATGTGCATAAACTTGAAAAATATGGATCTCTATCTAGAGGTCTCCTCTGACTTTGGAAAATCAGGGAATGTTCCCCTTGACAGAGGCTACAACTTGCCAAAAATTCAAGCCATGGTGAAATGTCTATATGCATGGAGAATCAAAAGACTAAAGACAGTTTTTAATTAATTTAAAATAAAACATGTGTCAAATGGACTTTAAATTATATTCACATTGTTCTCCTCTGTTCAGTGAGCAAGTGGATATTTTTATTTTATTTTTGTGATTTTTCTGCACCAAGATATGGATTTTTAAAGTTAGTGGTCATTTTCTGAATTATTTAAATCCTTATTTATCTATTTAAGTGAGCGGCACTGACTGGATCCTAGGTAGCTCCGAAGCTCCACACGAAGCACTCCAATTTGATGTCGTCGTCCATGCTAGCAGCCACGCTTCCCGCAGTTCATGTAAAGAAGCGCTGTCCGGCTTCATCTTGGCCATTCATCCGATACACACTTGATCGAACGGCGCTCCGTCATCATCTCCAATGGCCTAACCTGAGAACCGTCCATCTTCAAGGCTTGATATCTTCCTCTTTTCTCAACCAAATTGAATGAATTTTTTTTTTAAATGCTCGTCTAGACTAGAGGAACATATCTATACACTTAAGATGCCATTAAATTAAGCTAAGCAAATGGAGAATCAAAAGAGGCTCGGGATGAGGAGGAGTTCAATTCCTTTACTCTGAGAAGGGAAGCTTCAATCAGAGATGCTTGGCATGTTCGTTGGAGTCCAAGGAGGCTAGGGATTGAGCCTCTTGTTGTGGTGTAAGGTCTATGTATGAATTCAACCAAGCTCAATTTTAGGTGTTGATCAAAGTCTATACTAGGGGCTGTGTGGAAGGGGGATTTGATGTGGCTTTTTCTTCTTTTAGTGCTGTGAAGGTGTGAGTGCAAGTATTTTAAGTTTGGTGTATTGTGGAGGTGGATTGAGCTCTGTCCTAGCTTTAGATAGAAGTTTGAGCTCAAAATTGAGCTTCCACAGTAGGGATCAGTGGGGGAAGATTGTTGGATTGCACTGAGGAGGTCTCAAAGAAGCTCTGTGAGTGATTTGGGAAGCTCTCTCTGAGAAAATTTCAGCACTCCCACCATGGTCGTGGAGGTGTGCTTTTATAAAAATGGCTGATGGGTGGTTGTCATGGCCAATGTTTGGGTGCAATGTGATGCTTAGGTGGACGGCAGAGAGGCTCCAACATCTCATTTGGGTGAGGTGGCCTCTAGGTTTGAATTGGGTGAAGTTTGAGAGAGGGTGGCCCTTGGTTTTGGCTTTTCCGGTGACTAGGCCAGCCGACCATGGTAGAGGGAGGTGGCTAGGAGCTCAGGGAACCCAGGGGAATATGTCACAGCAATTAAATGAGTTGAGATTTAGTTTTGGCAAAAATATCCAATGCTTAAGAAAATATGGAATCAAAATCCCTTAATTTAGGGGACCTTTCGTCCATGGCTTAGCTTAGGTGATTTTTTGAGGTTTAACTTGGTCACTAGGGTCCAACTAATGGTTGTGGAGTCATTAATTTTGTGACTTTGTGGTGGTTAGGCCACATTTAGTGCATGGGTCCAAGTAGGTGCAAATGACCGAAACTTGGATTTGGGTTAGTCTAGCCATGTCCTTAAGATCAATTGAGTGATGCACTTGATGTAGATTATTGTAATGAACATTTTTGGTGAAGTATTGAAAGTATTTTGAGTTCAATTGAAGGGTCAATTTGAAGGATTTTGGAGATTTTGTCAATTTGGGCATGTTGGGCTAGACTTGGGTCTAAACTGGGCTAGGCTTGGAATTTGGCTAAATTAAATGGTCCAAATGATCAAAAGAGATGTTAAAAATATTTTTATGAAAGAATGGAATGGAAATTTTTGAGCTAAGGCAATCAATTTGGTGAAATTTAGAGGCATAGCCAATTTGGGGCAAAATTTGGGGCTTTTAACCTAGGTTGAAATTAAATGAAATTGAGACTTCACCAAGGCCAATTTATGGTTAATTTTGATGTGTACGAATTTTATAAAGAGTTTTAAACATAAACCATGGCCAATTGAAGGGGCTATGGATTCAATTTGGTGAGATTAGGTCATGTGCCCAAAATTAGGGTTTTGACCTATATCAAAATGGGGCTCAAAGCATGGCCAATTGAGCTTGGATTTGGCTTGTTTTGGTCACATTGAGAGTGAATTGGAGTTTGGGATTTAAATTTGGGGAGATTGGGATAAAATTGATGGACATTTGAATTGAATTTGGAGAAATTTGGGCCTTTAAAGGCAATTTAGGGGTTTTAATCAATGATGGTCAAATTGGCCAAATTGGGTCATGTGGTAGTTGAGAAAAATGAAATTAGGAATATTTTGGAAACTTTTGGGATTTTTTGGAATTTTTTGAATTTTGGGCTAAGGAGGGGTATTTTGGTAATTTGGTAATTTTTTGTGATTTTGGGTAATTTGGGTGTTTTCAAAAGGATTGAAATGATTTTTGAAAAATTTTTGGTATTTTGGATAAATTTGAGAATTTTGGCCAAATTTAGGGTTTCAATGGTACTTGGGTAATTTAGGAGAGTCTAGGGGCAAAAGATCAGAATGGGTATTTTGCGTAAGATTGGAGAACTAACCACCAAAAGTAAGCCATGGGACAATGGAAATCCCATTTGGATCCTCTATGTACTGGTCTTAGCTAAAGCACAGTCTATGGCTAGTGGGTCTAGGGGACCATCTACATAAGTCTCCCAAAAGACTCAAGGGACTAAGGTTAGAAATTTAGGGTTTAGGGTTGTGAGTGAGTGTGAGTGAAGTGAGTGCCTTAGCTCTAGTCCAACACCCAAGGTCAAGTCTAAGGTCAAATAGCCCTATAGAAAGTCTCCTTGACCTCCCCCATAATGACCCCACCTACTAAGTGCTAGAGGTTATGACCAATATGTGGAACTTTAAGTTGAGTAAAGAAGAGTTCAGAATTTTTAATGGTGAGGGTGCCTTTTCTAGTTCTCTAAGAATAGTCAATAGGAAAGTCCTATGGCTAGACCTTAGGCTACTAAAGAGAAAGAGTAAACCTCAACCAAAAATGAGGTCAACAAATGGATCCCCAATAGGTGTGGTGTGCTGGGCAAGTACACCACACGTATTAGCGTTGAACAACAAGCTCAACAAAACCAATACAAACTCCTAAGTCAAGAGACATAGAAGGAGTGTGGGATTGTGTGCTATTTATTTCTGCTGGGGAATATAACAGGTAAATATTTGATCAAAGTCAATAAGTAGGGACTCTCGCTGGGGATTGGAGAGTAGATTTTGATTTATGTGATTTCAGGAATTTATAGAGGATGAGAATCAGTGTGTAAGTGCTGACCCCGGGGGGATTTGAAATTCAAGTATTAATTTCAGAGGAGAGTTAGAAATTTGGGACCAACCATGAAAAGAGAGGAAGCAGAAGTTAGGGGCTGATCTCAGGATAAGGATTGAAAGTTAAGAATCAATCACAAGAGAGAGCGTCGGAAGGTAGGGACCGACCTCAAAAGGGTGAATCAAAAGGTAGGGACTGATTCAAAATGAGAATTGACAAGTAATGATCATTCTCGAAAAGAGAGTGTCAGAAGGTAAGGACCGACCTCAAAAGGGTGAATCAGAAGGTGGTGACTGATTCGAAATGAGAATTGACAAGTAATAGTCATTCTTGGAAAGAGAGCGTCGGAAGGTAAGGAACAACCTCAAAAGGCTGAATCAGAAGGTAGTGGATGATTTGAAATGAGAATTGATAGGTAATGGTAATTCTCAGAAAGAGAGCATCGAAAGGTAAGGACCGGCCTCAAAAAGGTGAATCAAAAGGTAGTGAATGATTCAAAATGAGAATTCAAAGGTAGTGATCAATCTCAAAAGAGAGCGTAGGAAGGTAAGGACCAACCTCAAAAGAGTGAATCAGAAGGTAGTGACTAATTTGAAATGAGAATTGACAGGTAATGGTCAATCTCAGAAAAAGAGCATCGAAAGGTAAGGGCCGACCTCAAAAGGGTGAATCAGAAGGTAGTGACTGATTCGAAATGAGAATTGCGTTGGAAGGTAAGGAACAACCTCAAAAGGGTGAATCAGATGGTAGTGACTGATTTGAAATGAGAATTGATAGGTAATGGTCATTCTCAGAAAGAGAGCATCGGAAGGTAAGGACCGACCTTAAATGGATGAATCAGAAGGTAGTGACTGATTCGAAATGAGAACTGACAGGTAATGGTCATTCTCAAAAAGAGAGCGTCAGAAGGTAAGGACCGACCTCAAAAGGGTGAATCAGAAGGTAGTGACTGATTTGAAATGAGAATTGATAGGTAATGGTCATTCTCAGAAAGAGAGCGTAGGAAGGTAAGGACCGACCTCAAAAAAGTGAATCAGAAGGTGGTGACTAATTCGAAATGAGAATTGAAAGGTAATTGTCAATCTCAGAAAGAGAGCGTCAGAAGGTAAGAACCGACCTCAAAAGGGTGAATCAGAAGGTAGTGACTGATTCAAAATTAGAATTCTACAGGGTTTGTAGCATTTAGTTTTAAAGACATGTGTTGTATGTAAAGGTTGACGTTGTTGAAGAGGATTTGTGAAAATTTACGATTTTTTTGCGCAGAATGTGAAATTCCATGGGGATGTGAAGAGAATTAGTGCAGATAAAGATAGTTGTGTTGTGCGAGCAAAGAGTAAGAAACTCCAAAATCGAGAGAATCCACTCAACAGATTTATTTTCTTTTCTTGTTGTTTTTATCATGTTTAATTAATTTTTTTTTAAATATGTTTTCAAATTTTAATTTTAGTTGGTTGATTTTTCAAAAGAGATTTTTTTTTGTTTGTTTGTTATTATTATTATTACATTTTTTTATTTGAATTTTATTATCATAAAAAATTTTGTTGTTTTGTTTTTTGTTCGTTGTAATTTTGAACCAACGTGTGGTTCTTGGCTTCCATCCATTGCATAAAAAACAATTGACAAAAGGACACCTTTTCGAAAGAAACTTCATTAATCTGATCCAACAAAATGTTACAGATCAAGTTTAGGCCAATGCCTCAAAAGGTACAATATGCAAAATGCATCAAAGTACATCCAGAATACCTCATGCCAAGTACACAATATCGGCCGAGTATCTCTGATACATATCATATTGTTGTAATGTAGTAAAGTAGAAAGGAATCATCTAACTCTCTGTTCCTTCTATGACAAGCTCCTGATCAAGTTGACCTTCTAAGCCACGCTACAAGACAAGAGTTCCATTCACATGTGCTTAGAGGTGCAACCCTCTCATAGCTTGTAAGGCAGTAGTTCCTCCAGCTCTGGATCTGGCTGAAATTCATGCAACATCTTATTATCGTCCATTCGTCGGAAGGTTACAGACACCCTGTGGTGTCGCACTTCTGGAATGCAATGCTTGACAACGCCTGCACCGTTTCCTTTAAGAACAAGCATTGATCCAACTAGTAGGGGAATCTCCACAAAGCCTCTGAACTCACCAGGACCGACGATGTCAATTTCTTTCCCAAATAAGATGTTACTTTTACTCATGAATGAGACCGTTAAAAAAGGCCTCACAAAGTCATGATGATTGATGTGTGGAGAAATGCAATCACTCTCATTGTAGATGTTGATAATATAACTATTTGGAATGTAGGTAGCGAGTAGAATACTCCATCTGACCATTCTTTTGATCATCCACTTTATCATAGGCGGTAGTGGATCTACTTGATCGTGTCTGAGGATCACAGGTAGATTCCCATGTCTGTCATTTCTGAAGTTATAGCAGCAGCCACACCAGATAGTAATCCTCCCTTTTCCTCGTATTCATTTCCTCAGCTCAAAATAGGTCCTTTCCATAAGTAAACCTGCTCGACCTCTGTCCCTTAGGTCAAAAATGCAATCAAGAATACTTTGTTCATCAGTCTCTGAGAACACTCTGGAATATAACTCTAATCCCTCCAGTATGTTGATGAATTTTCTCTATACTTCTTCATAGAATTCAAAGTCTCTTTTATTTACTTTTCTCATTTTATAATATTCCACTGTACTGGGAGTCGGCAGTTTTTGTGGGTATTCCCTCATTTAAACATCAGCGGGAACCCAAGCTGGTGTTGTCTCTAGCTCTAACGGAATGTACGATTCTGCGTTTGACAAGGCATTTGGCTCTGTACCACACAGAACATACGACTCTACATCTATTGAGACATATGGCTCTGCCTCTATCAGGTAATCAAGGGTCTGAGATCCATCATTGGCAGATGCATATTCCTCTACCGTGTTGTAGTGTTGTAGATGTAGGACGTTGCAGTGTGGGAACTCCACGAATGCCCCTGTTGCTGACGCTCGTGCAAGTATTTCGGCATTGGAGGTAGGGCAACCCGTATACAGAACATCTGAAGTTGGTAGTATCTTTGGCTTTGTAACAAACTCGGACTCCTCATCCATAGTAGGCTGGCTGCAGGAGGTCACTTTCATGCCCGGATCATAAATGTGTCCCTCAGGAATAGGAGTGAGCAAGTTGTCTACCTCTTTTTGGCATCTCTTCTCTTCTTGTAAAAAAACTCTCTGTTTTCGTCGGCTGGCGTTTCTTTGTTGTGTCCTTCGAAGTGGAGCAAACGGTATCCTTTCATTATCAGCAGTGACTAGGCCCCCAGTCGGCGTAGCTATCATGGATGGTAAACGGCTTTGCCCCTCCATCGGGTCCTGTTGTACCATCACATTCTTTCCTTTTAGTAACGCACTGTCTTTGGTGGCCATCCCTAGTAGTGAGGGCAGCCCTTCCTTTTCCCGTCGACTGACAAAATTCATTAAAGGCCCCTTGTAATCCATGCCGACTTAGTTAAATTCCATGTCGAAATCTAGTGTCACCCTGCGGCTCCATTTCTTCATTTAGTGTGAGATTCCAGCCATCTTTAAAGGCGAAGATCAGCCTCTGGAGATGACAGGAAAAATGTCACTAGGCTGCAACTTAGCATGAACAAGAACAAAATAAAGTATTTATTAAAAGAATTTTTTTTGTTTATTTTGGTGAAGAGTTCATTTATTTATTTGTGAATTTTGTTCAAATTAGTAGCTTATTAAGTTTGAAAAGAGGAAATTGAAGTGTGCAATTTTCAAAAAAATTTATTATGTTGAGGTTAATTTTGTTACAAAAATTTTGACTCGGTCACAGATGTTTGGCCACATAGATAACCCCAAAGCAATCAAAATTTCAAATTTTCAAATTAGTTGAAGGCAAGCAATGTCAGGTTGTGTAATATGTCTTCAGGTATCGTTCGTTGTTAGGTAGCATGGGTCTTTCACCCCGGAAGTCCACTAACTGGTAGGCTCCTCCTACGTAAACCTTTTTAACAACAAATGGTTCCTCCCAAGTTGGCTCAAATTTTCCACCTATCTTGCGGCGTGCAAAAATAGGCCTTTTGAGCACAAGGACAAGTTCACTAACTTTAAATGTCCTTGGGCGGACCAATTTGTCATGAGCTTGTACCATCTTTACCTGGTAAAGTTTAAGATGTTTCTGTGCTTCAAGTCATTTTCCTTCCAGACTCTCTAGTTCCTTGAGCCTGAGCTTTGCACTTTCTTCTGTTGTGACGTGATTGGTGACTGCGACTCTGAGAGATGACTTCTGAATTTCTTGTGGCAATACGGCTTCGGACCCGTACACGAGCATGTAAGGTGTACACTGAGTTGGAGTCCTGAATGTTGTCCGATAGGCCCACAAAGCTTCCAGCAATTTGTTGTGTCAATCTCTTTTATTTTCATCGAGTGTTTTCTTTAAAATCTGTACTAATGTCTTGTTGAAGGCCTCAGCCAATCTATTTGCTCTGGGATAGTAAATTGTAGAGTATCTCCAATCTATCCCATGTTGTTTGCGAAGTTGTTGATTTTTGTATTTTTGAATGTCATCCTAATGGCGGAAATTACTCAGCACAGTACACTGAAACGGTAGACAATTTGGCTTTTAAAGAATTAGAGGACAGGCTGTGTTGTAACCTCTTATAGTGGTACTGCCACTGCCCATTTAGAGAATTAGTCCATAGCGGCGTGAATAAACCTGTGTCCTTTAGAAGATGGAGGGTCTATTGGACCTATTATATCTGTGCCCCAACAATAAAATGGCCACGAAGCAACAGTTGGGTGTAGCACATTCGGAGGTTGGTGCAAGACCATCTCATGCACTTGGCACTAGTGACATTTTCTGGTTGTCTCCATGCAGTCGGACATCATTGCTGTCCAATAATATCCGAGCTTTTTTATCTTCATTTTCATCTTTGGCCTTGACTGGTGAGCGCCAAACAATCCGGCATGTACTTCTTTGACGATATTTCATGCCTCAACTTTGCTTAAGCACCGTAGCCACATCTGGTCAAACAATTTTCTGTAGAGGAAATCACCTACTAGGGCCTACGACATAGCCCTTTTTGTGACGTGATGTGCCTCAGACTTGACTTCCAGCAACTTTCCAGTATGCAAATATTCTAGTAATAGCTTGCGCCAATCTTCGTTGATATCCACAACTGCAATCGTTGTTTCCTCTTTTTCGAGCTTGTCTAGATTTTCAAGGTCAATTTGAGACAAAACCTATCTTCCTTGTACCGTGATTTCAATGGAATCCTCTAAAGGACATGATAATTCTTTAGTGAGTTTTGCTAGTGCATCACATAGGCATTTTCTCCCCGAGGAATCTGATAGAAAGTCACATAGGGGATTTGCTCTAGTAGCCTCATCGTATAACAGTGATATTCTGCTAGACTTGGTTTCAGAATTTTAAATTGTCTAGTGACTTGTTGGATGACGAGTTGAGAGTCACCGTAGATGATAATCTTTGTTATATCCATTGAGACTGCCAACTCCAATCCGATGATTAAGGCTTTATATTCTGCTTCGTTGTTGGTGCACGGCTTTGTTAGGTGGTATGAGAACCTCAACATTGACATGATAAAAATCAAACTGTTCCCTATTTTGCCCGGTATGACTATTCCTGATTCTTTGTCTTTTCTGACTGATGAAGCACCGTCGAAGTACATTTCCCAGCGTTGCACACTGGGGAATTCCATTTATAGTACTTGTTCATCTGGTAGTTCATCGTCGAGAGGGGACCCAGCTGATAGTGGGTGTACAGTGAGAAAGTCTGCTAGAATTTGTCCCTTGATAGCACGGAGGGGAATAAAAGTTATATCGACTTGCAATAAGATGATCGAACATCTTGCTAGACGTCTAGAGAGTGTTGGTCGGGTCATCAAATATTGCAACGGATTAACTTTCAAGATTAAGGTAATCTTATGAGAGATCATGTAATGTGTAAGCTTTTGGGCGGCAAAAATTAGTGCCAAACAATGCTTCTCAATAGGTGGATACCTCATCTCCGTCGGTATTAGACGACAACTTAAGTAGTACAGTGCGTTTTCTTTACCCTCATCGTTGACTTGGGCTAGGAGGGCCCCAAGAGAGTCATCTAAGGCCACGATATAAAATATCAAAGGTTTCCCTGGGACAGGGGCTGCCAAAACAGGAGGTGTCATTAAATATTATTTAACGTCCTCGAAAGCGCGCTGACATTTCTCTTCCCTAATAAATTTGGCATCATTTTTAATTAATGTCGAGATGGGCTGACACCTACCTCAGAGATTAGAGATAAAGTGTCTCAGATATGTCAACTTCCCCTAGACGGAATGTAGCTGCGTCAAAGTTTTAGGAGGAGGCATTTCCAAGATAGCTTTAATCTTATCCGGGTCGATCTCGATTCCCCGATGACAAACAACGAATCCTAGAAATTTCCCGAAGGTAATGCCAAAGGCGCACTTTAATAGATTCATCTTGAGATTGTATTGTCATAATCGTTCAAACACAATCCTCAAATCTTACAAATGGTCAATTTTTTGTTTGCTTTTGATGACCAAATCATCCACGTAGCATTCTACTTTTGTCATTGCTCGTTGGTATGTAGCTTTGGCGTTCTTTAACCCAAACGACATCACTATGTAGCAAATAATTTTGATCGATGTCCTGAAGGCTGTAAGTGCAGCATCTTTGAGAGCCATCTTGATTTGGTTGTATCCCGACGATCCATCCATGAAGGAGAAAATTTCATGTGTAGAAGCGATATCCACGATCATTTCCGGTATTGGTAGTGGGAACTCATCTTTCGGACATGCTTTATTTAGATCTCTAAAATCAACATAGGCACGTATCTCTCCATTTTTCTTCTTGACTGGAACATTGTTAGCTAACCATGTGGGGTACTACTCTTCCCGTACAAAGTTAGCGTCTATTAATTTCTTCACCTCGGCAATGACTTGCTGTTACATTTCGAGGTGCATTCGTCTGGGGGCTTATTTTACAGGAGTCATATCTTAGTCCACTCTGAGTTTATGAACTGCTACTTCTGCTGATAGTCTTGACATTTCATCATAACTCCAAGCGAAGCAATCTTTGATTCCTATTAACAATTTGATCAATTCTAAAGATTCTTCATCATTGAGTAGAGAGCTTATAAATATAGGTCGGGGCTGTTCTTCAGTCCCGAGGTTAATTTCCTTTAACTCATCAACAATCGACTTGATTTCCTCCTCAAATTCTGGTGGAGCATCTTCTATTGGTTGATCATTAGAGTCATCCTCTATATCGAGGCAATCATCTTCTGATTTACTAGTAACAACCATGTAAAATTTTGAATCATCGACTGGTCCCACTGTACCAAATTTGAGACCCTCTTTCGATTTTGGAGTTCAACGTTTAACACTCCATAATTTTTCAAAAAGTTGTAGTTTACCTTTTGGCATTTGTTTTGGCAAATGTCCTTATTGAATTAACTTTTGTACGTAAGGCGAAAAGTAACCGAAAGGCAATTCCATTAATTCATAAGGATCATCATCCAAATTTACATGATTTTTAATATTAGTAGAAATAGAAGCACGGTAAAATTTGATCGGTTTTAAACCAGCACTACGGACTTCCTTGACCTCTAAACTCTTTACCTTTTGAGGGAGGATTGGAGTAAGGGTCATAGTATTCACGTAGTGGTTTATCCGATCATACATCGTCTCATATTCGCTTTTCTCCGCATCTTCTAAGGATATCTTGTACTGAGGTTTCTTCTATTTTGTCATCATTATTTCATCTTCAAAAATATCTTCATCACCGATGTTGATGGTTGGCCTAGTCCATTCAAGAATTAGATTGATCCTTCCTCGTCCACATCCCTGGTCTCGACCTTGGGTGCGCGAACCGAAAGAACCTCCACCAATTTGATGTAGACGGATGACAGAAGCTTGTTGAAGTGGAGTTGAATGGCCTCCTTTTTATGATTTTTCTAAATCTTTATTTTTGTTTATTGGAATCTTGCACGAGAAGACAGTCTTCTTTGGTGGCGCGTAGTAAGTAGCATCTTCATGAATATCAACATCATGAAATGAAAAATGGTTGTAAATCTCCTTTGATGCAGTATTCTTGTCCTTTTTTGCAGTATTTGATGCATTGATGTAGAGATGACAGAACAATGTTGTGTTCATGAATCCACGGTCGACCCAGTAGAGCGTTAAAAGAGGTCTTGGCGTCGATGATATGAAATTTAGCGGTTGTTGTTAGTTCTCCGACCTTCATAAGTAATGTGATCGATCCAAGATCTCTTTCTCCTTTTTGGTTGAGTCCTCTTAGCATCATTTTATCGGTCATAATCTCTTGGGATTCGATGTCCAAATAGGCTAATGTTCGTAGGCTCATCAAATTGAGAGATGCTCCTAGATCTACCAGAACTCTGGATAATCCAAATATGCCAATATTGACGGAGATGTAGAGTGGTTGATTGTGGTCAGTGGGACCAAGCAACAAGTCTTCATCTGTGAAGGTTACCCCTGATTGTTCTTTCAACAAGCAAACTTCATCTGAGAATGTGCTGGCCAACTGAGCTAAACAAATCTTTGGGTTAAGCAAAGCTATAACCAGAGCTTCTCTCATCTTCTTTGACAGAATTAGAGCGACATAGATGCTTAGTCGGGCCAGCAACTTCCTAAGATAAGCTAGTACGTTGTAATCCAACTTGTATGGTCCTCTAATTTTACCTTGATCATGTGTTTCTTCCATTGGTGGAGGTGGAGGTAGTTCTTCTCGAGTTACTATTTTTTTTCCTTTGTCTGTAGGAGTTATCCTTGGGGGTAATACTTTCCCGCTCCTTAAGTTTATTTCTGTATTTTCTTCTTCTTGAGGTATCATTATTGAGTCTTCTGATTTTTCTTCTTTGTTGGAAAGATCTAAGTTGAGGGCGAGTGGTGTGTTGTTGTGTTCGAGGATTGGCTCCTTGCTCCTGATGCTATCGTAAGCAGTATCATTGATGTCTTCTTTAGTATTTTTAGCGAGTTCATCAGACTCAAGTACGATTTGAGGATCATTTTGGGAATCGAGATCATAGTTAGATTGGTCACAATTGATTATGTCAACACTAGAAACAGGTAAAACATAGCAAAAATCACGATCATTATATTCATCAACCTCTAGAACGGTAAAAAGATAATCATACAAGGTCAGGGGTTCGAGGATTTTCTTCTTTGAATTTGAGACAACCAATCTAGTAGAGTTAGCCCCTATCCTACCCCCTATGCTATCATTTTTTATGATGGCATTCTTCTTTTTCTTTGAATTTGATGACGACGGCTCTAGCGGTAAAAGCTTCATTTCGGGTCTAGCGGGCTGAAGAGACTAAGCAGTAGTTTGCTTTGATGCGTTCTGGATTTGATTTAACATCTTCTTGGATGATTTGCTCAAAACTGTATCCCATCCATCTTTTCTGGCAAGTGCGGAAGTTTGTTTTGATGAATTTTGTATTTGGTTTAGGACCCTCTTGAGCTTGCTCCAACTTGTACTCCATCCCTTTTTTCCGGTATATAGATCAATTGGAGAGATTGGCTTGGCCGAAATCATATTTATGGAATCATTTTCATGTTCTTTTAAATACTCTTTCAAGATTGTTATGTTTCTTTCTTTGAGATTTTTCTCAAGCCAATCCTTAAAGATGAAACATTCTTCTATAGTGTGTCCGAGCAATTGGTGATATGGACAATAATTTGTTTGATCCTACTTATCAACCTCTTTGGGTTTCTTTGGGTCTTGTAATTTGAACTCGGGCTTCTTCATCAAACTTCTAAATATTTTGGATATAGCTTTATCTTTGAAAGAATACACCATTTTATGTCGCTCTGTCAAAGACATTCTTTTATTTTGAGATGATCCTCCCTGAGGCGGTCGCTGGTTAGACTTGCTGTTTTGTTTCAGAGTCTGGTGTTATGAGGATTGACGAGGAGTTTCTTCATATATCTTTATCGTTTATTTCCTTTATCAACAGTTGTGACTGTTCCAGATTTCTTTTCAAACACTCTGGTTGTCTTGGATTTCTCGTGAGAATCCATGTGTTTAATTTCTTCCTGAAGATTGCTAGCCTTGCTGAGTAGCTTCTCAAAGGATTTGATGGTGATTTTCTTGAGCATGAAAGCTACGAGTCCATGAATGCTTTTGAGTAGGATCTCAATCGCATGGTGTTCCTGTAGCTGAGGTTCACACTTCATGCTAAGGTTTCTCCACCTCAAAATGTAATCCACTAAAGTCTCATTGGGCTTTTATTTTTTCATAATAAGTTCTCCTATGGAAACATGATGTTGCGCTCCGATGAATCTCTTTATAAATAATTGTTCTAACTCGGTGAATGATTTAACTGATTCATTGGGCAGATCAACATACCAATCGAAAGCAACTCCTGACAAGCTGCCGACGAACTGTTGACAGAGTAAAGTTTTATTATTTCTTTTATTGCCACAACTGGCTTGGAAGTGTACTAGGTGCTATCTGGGATTTCCGGTCTCATCAAATATCTTAAAGCTTGGGAATACGAAACCCTAGGGAAAGGTACTACATCGAACTCTTCTGGGTAAGGTCTACCTTTTAGAATCAATGCACCACCCTTAGATTAGGTTAAGGCATCCCAAACTTGCTCGACCATCTGTTTGAATTCTTTCTCCGGCATGGCACCCGGTGGAGAATCCCTCTTCGGTTGCTCATCTCTATTTGTTGAGGCAACCTCTTGTCTTTCATCTGTAATATGTATGATTTTTGGTTGGTTGATTTCTAGAGATGCTAGTTGTAGCGCTTGTGATTGTCCTTGAATAGTGGTCATAGCAGTCATAGCGGCAGTCATCTCTTCTATTCTTTTCTCCAATAGGCTGACTTGTTCATCCCTTAGGAGGATAGCCCTGCGCAGCTCATCTACGACGTTCTCTTCAGTATAAGGTTGAGTGTCGTGCGCAAATGCAGCGGCTCTGGTCTCGATAACATGGACATCCATGAAATTTTCTTCCAAGTAGTCATTATAGTCAAAATCTTCTTCATCATCATCGATAGAAACTTCGTGTTCCCGAGCCAACTTGGAAATCTCGACTCTAATCTTTTCAACATTCTTCGATTATCAATTCTTGAATCATCTTAAGATTTGGAGGACCCTGCTGGACATCCTCTAAATGTTCTTCCATCTCACTGGCGATCATTGCGACGGTGTCATATATTTCAGACCCTAGCATCATTCCATGATCTTGCCCTACAGGTTCACTGGACTGTATCGGTGTAGCAACATTAGATATCCATACTTTCCTCTTTGACGATGATGTCTCAGAACGAAGTGTCCTAACATAAACATTGGTATGTCGAGGAGAAATATGTTCCCCATGGTGTAGACCAAATACAATATCAGGTAACCTCTTTGTCTTTTCCTTTTTAGGAATATCTTTGTGATGTATGCTTGGTAGGATTCTCAGGCCCAGTCTTGACTTTATTGGTTGACGACATGTGGTCCCAATAGTGGTGGAATCTATAATAACAACGGCATTGTCAACCCTGTTTCCCAGGCGAAACTAGACGGGAATGCAAGCGGGCAGATCTTCCTTTGAATTTTGTTTGGCGGACTTGATGTCCCTTAAAATCTCTTCCTTCATTTGAGGGGATATTGCATGTCCCACTTATTTGAGTAACTCACAGACTGAACAGCCCTCTTTGACAGCTAATCTCTGAAAAACTGAGTTGACTCGAGTGATAGGAGTAGACTTCTTTTTCTCCCTATCCTGTCCATGAAGTGATGGTAACGCAGCAGCAATCTTCTCGATGTTCACTTGAGGATAAAATCTGCTCCCTCGCAGTAGTAGATATATTTCTGGTAGTTCAAACTTCTCTTGGTGAGGCTCTTCCTCAATAGGTATTTCCTCAGGAGTCTGGGCTTTATTAGCCCTTCAAACTCTTCTGTTACGGTTTCTCTTCTGACTTTGAGTTAGTGGTGCAGTCCTTGAACTTGATCCGATTTCAAACACTGAAGGTGGGGCAGCTAATCCTTCAGTTGGATTTCAAACACTTAAGGTGGAATAACAGGTTTGGTGGGTGCCACGACGGCAACAGTAGTCTTGGCTTTCTTGTAGGAAGGGAAGTTCTGAAGACAGTTCAGGTTGAACTCAACAGACGGCTCCTGAATGTCTAGAGCGGTGACTTTCATCACGATGAATGGAGCCTTCCTGAGGATAAACTCAAGGTCTTTAAATCGAGTTCTGAACTTAATGGTGGGAGAAACGTTGTGAGCCTCATGGCTTGTTGGCAAGTTGCAGGAAAAGGTCAGCGTTGGGTAGGCCATTGCAGCTTTAAAAAAAGAAAGCTTTGGGGTTAGCTATATGGCCAAAACCTAGTAATCTTTAGTGAAAGCACTAAAAATTTACAGAGGTTGGTCTGTAGACTGGGTAAGTCTTAATTTGTGGGAATTTTTTTAAAAAAAAATTAGTAAAAAGGTAATTTGAAAGTAGAAAATTTTAATTAATATAAGAAAATTTTAAAGCACACGCAACACAACACAATTTGATTTAATTTGCAAAATAGCAAATCAGATTTGGAAGGGAGATGTGAAGTATTTAGAATCCAGTACAAGACCCATTTAGCAACACACACTACCCAGGTGGAACTAGTCCACCAACACACCTATTAGGGTCTGACCCCACATGAAGATTTAAAGAGTCCTTAATGGCCTCCTGAACCCCTCTGTTCAAAGGTGATCGAACAGACAGTTCTAAAGTCCAAAGAGTTGACCGTACTTTCCCAAGACAAAAATGGGTAAAGTATGTCAACGGAAAAAAGGGTAATTTTTGTCCAAGAGGGACAGGACACATTACCGATATATGAAGATAATTTTTTCTTGTTTAAATGGAGAGAAGCCATCCCAAGCGAAGTTGTCAGAATTTGTTGGCACTATTTTGGTTGGGGGAGTGCCCGTAAGAACCTGTCGGCCACCGGAATCAAAATCTCGTCACCCGCTTTGGAAGGACGTTTAAGTTTAGAAAAGTATCAAATCAAACTGACCTCATATTTTTCATAGTTTAAATGAAAGAGCGATATACCTCAAACTCTATAGCTATCCCAAAGGATAAACACAAGACTTGAGGATGAGGCTCGATCAAATAAACTAAGAGAGGTATGACGTTTGTTTGGTCTGCGAAACCGTTTTATTTGCCGACAATTTCCCCTATTTAATATGAAGAATTAAATAGGGTTTATATTAAGTTGGGTTCAAGAAAAGCTTCCTATAAGGGCAAGCCTCTATAGTTAATTACATCTTAAATGACCGAAGTCATTTAAGAAAACTCTCGATAAAAATCAAGAAATATTATCTTCAAGGAATTCAAAGGAAAGTACTTTTCAATGAAATTGAACAAAGAGGTGTGAAAGGAGAATGTTTTAAATTTGGGACATTTATTATGGAATCTAAAGGAGGAAGGACTAGGGGATGACATAGATCCAGAGGAGAACCTCGATGCCTTCCCAGTCTATCATATTGTTTGGCTTCAGTTTTGAGGAGAAAAATTTGAGTGTTTCATCCTGCCAATTTTATTAATTTAGGGCTCACATTTATGTAAAGCAATCACACAAATAGCTTGGAAGATGTGAGAATTTAGGTCGCAACAAATGACAACCTCAGAATCTTAAAACGAGTTAGGGCTTAAGTTTTTTAGGGTGTCAAGTTATGATGTCAAATCCGATAGAAACGTCTTAATTTAGTTGCAGTTGTTGCTTTGTGTGATGTGTGTGATTAAATTTTGAGTTATTTTATATTTTGAATGTTGTGGCTGTGAATTTTATTTTGGTTGATTTTAACTTTGGTTTTGGTTTTGGTTTTGTGGCTATCCTAATAGTTTTAGTTTTCATGGAGGGTGGCATTGTTGTTTACCATGCAAGTTTTGCAAGTATAAAAAGTACAAGAAAGACAGCACTGTAAACTAAAAAAAAGCTTACTTGGCGAGTCTTCTCGTTCCATGACGTGAAACTCAAAATGTATGTCAGGGCATTTTATATGAAGCAGGAAAGTAAAGTTTTGATGACCTACCTAACCCTAGGTCATATATTGGTGGCTCTCTATTAGTTTGATTAAGGATGATTTTGTTAAGCAAAGCACATTGAGTTTAGTAGACCATTGAGGTATCCAACAAGTTAGGAGGAAGAAGCAGGTCCATGCTTCTCTCTTATCACCTGGTGAAAAGCCTCCAGTTCATTTAAACTTATTATGTTGCTTAATAATTCACCCTATGAACACCGTAATGCTCAATGAACATTGATGTCCTAACTATCCCTTAGAGTAGGGTAATTATCATTTGTAATTCAATTTTGAAGATTATGTGAACGAAGACCCTTAATGGGGGCAAGCTAGTGTTGTTGAAACACTTAGCCAAATTTTAATCCTAACTAGGCTTGTAGTGTTTTAAATGTCTTAAATTTTGGCTATGTTTTCTTTTCTAATCCTCATTTAGTCAATCTTGATTTAACTTAGATCACTACTGAGCCCTTAAGACCTAGGTGAGTGTCTTAATTGATTTTGAAAAGATTAACTTTTAGGTGATCATGATTCATTATTTGAATTTCATTTGAACCTCAAATAGGGGTATTAAATTGATTAATTACTGACTTCAAAAGTCATACCCCTAAGTCCTAGGTTCTTGTAATTTTAATAAACCTCTAAATTTTAATAGTTTAGAAATTTATTAATTTATTCTTTTAATTAGGAAAGTGAGGTGGGTTTCTACCAATTAATCCCCTTTTAATTTCAGTCTTCCAAAAAATTTAATTAAGGTCAGAGGTTACGCATTTCCCTCCTTGAATTAAGTCTAAATGTTAATTAAGGTCAAATTCATAAAATTACACTTTTGCCCCTGAGGCTCTAACACTTCATAATTTGTCAAAATCATATCAAATGACTTTAAAATTTTTATCCTACCTCATTCATGGGTCAATTAAGACATCAGAGGAGAAATTTCTCAAAATTTAATTTATTTTATATAATTATTTTCATGCAAAAACAGGATTTTTCAAAGAAAATTCCTTTCAAAATTTAATTTAATTTATATAATTATTTTCAAGCAAAAATAGGATTTTTCAAAGCTCAAAATTTAATTTATTTTATATAATTATTTTCATGCAAAAACAGGATTTTTCAAAGAAAATTCCTGAATTTAATTTATTTTATATAATTATTTTAATGCAAAAATAAGATTTTTCAAGGAAAATTCCTCTTACCTCATTCATGGGTCAATTAAGACATCAGAGGAGAAAATGTGATTTTTAAAAATTTAATTATTTATATTATTATTTTCATGTAAAAAAGGGATTTTCAAAGAAATTTTTCTAACTTAACCAAGGTGAAGCCTAATCTCTTGAAATTTTTACCAGACGTAGACCAAGACCAAAGAGCCATTTGGACAAAATTTCATGATTTTTTGAATTTAATTTGAATTACTAGAATTATTTAAAGTTCTGGGGTATTCATTAAATATAAAATATTTTAAATGGGTAAAATTAAGTTTCGTAATTTTGAAAAAACTCCCTAAGGTCAAAGAATCTAAGGAAATAAATTTTATATTTTTCAAATTTTTCTTTAATTTATTGAAATTATTTTAGTGGAAATCCATTTTTTAGCCTTTAAAAATTATTTTAAGCTTCAAAATACCATATCTTTATTTAAAAAATTAGGAAAAATATTCCAATTATTTTTAAGTGCTTAGAATAAAATTTAGAATATTTTCATGAATTTTATTATTTTTGTAATTTTTATGAATTTTTAAATATTTTAAATATTTAAAAAGAGGCTAAAAATGAAGTTTTTATTTTAAATACCTTTTTATTTTTATAAAATTCCCCTGATCACAAAGAACTGCAAAAATAAGTTTTCATAATTTTTTGAGTTATATTTTGATCATTAAAAATCATTTTAGTGCCAAAAAGGATATTCAACTTGAAAAATCAATTTAGGCCATCAAATGGACATAAAGTGGTTTAAAATCATTTTAGTGCTAATTGAAGGGGCTATGGATTCAATTTGGTGAGATTAGATCATGTGCCAAAAATTGGGGTTTTAACCTATATCAAAATGGGGCTCAAAGCATGGCCAATTGAGCTTGGATTTGTCTTATTTTGGTCACATTGAGAGTTAATTTTAGTTTGGGATTGAAATTTGGGGAGATTGGAATCAAATTGATGGACATTTGAATTAAATTATGAGAAATTTGGACCTTTAAAGGTAATTTGAGGGTTTTAATCAATGATGGTCAAATTGGCCAAATTGGGTTATGTGATAGTTAAGAAAAATGAAATTAGGAATATTTGGAATATTTTAGGAATTTTTGGGACTTTTTGGAAATTTTTTGAATTTTGTGCTGAGGAGAGGTATTTTGGTAATTTGGCAATTTTTGGTGATTTTTGGTAATTTTGGTGTTTTCAAAAGGTTTGAAATGATTTTTTGAAAAATTTTGGGTATTTTGGATAAATTTGAGAATTTTGGCCAAACTTAGGGTTTCAATGGTACTTGGGTAATTTGAAAGGGTTTAGGGGCAAAAGCTCAAGATGGGTATTTTGGGTAAGATTAGGGAATTAACCACCAAAAGTAAGTCATGGATCAATGGAAACCCCATTTGGGTCCTCTATGTACTGGTCTTAGCTAAACCCCAGCTTAGGGCTAGTGGGTCTAGGGGACCATCTACATATGTCTCCTAAAAGACTCAAGGGACTAAGGTTAGAAATTTAGGGTTTAGGGTTGTGAGTGAGTGTGAGTGAAGTGCCTTAGCTCTAGCCCAACACCCAAGGTCAACTCTAAGGTCAAATAGCCCTATAGGAACTCTCCTTGAGCTCCCCCATAATGACCCCACCTACTAAGTGCTAGAGGTTAGGACTAATATGTGGAACTTCAAGTTAGGTAAAGAAGAGTTTAGAATTTCTAATTGTGAGGGTGCCTTTTCTAGTTCTCTGAGAATAGTCAATAGGAAAGTCCTATGGCTAGACCTTAGGCTACTAAAGAGAAAGACTAGACCTCAACCAAAAATGAGGTACCGTCTACTAAAAAAATAAGTTTTGATTGAAGAGGATTTAGTTGATGCATACACTACTCTATCGTTAGTATTTGTAATCAGCTCTAGTTCAAGGATTAAGCCACCGACCAAGATGTAAGGAAGTGACTACAACCAAAAGATTTAGAGGGCTGTCAGGGCCCAAGCTATAGAGATAACCCCTGTTGATGAGATTCCTCACTAGGAGGAACTTAGATTTCCTGAGGTTTCTCCTCTTCTAAGAGGAAGTAGGTTTCATCCATTGATGGATACCACTGGGGATGAGAGCATCTTTTGGATTGTTGCTGCTCTGTTGTCACCACAAGATCATGGTAAGGAGAGGGAGAGGTCCACTCCTATCAACAAAATCTATACAATGTTCTAGAGACTAGCTGTCAAGGAGGGGTGTATTGTCACTGAGTTACTAAAGTTAATGGGATGCTTAGTTTCACCCCAGATGAAGAAAGAAATATTAAAGGATATCAGATCTGTCTGCCAGTTCTAGAGATAAGTTAAAGTGCTTCCAGCCCACATTCCAGTTAGATTCCAGCTCGGAATCCGTGTTGATAGCATTTCCACTATCACAAATACCATCATTGTTACTCTGAAGTTTGTAGGACATCAACCTGTTAAGTCATGTCTGGGTCCAAGGATACTACCTACTGTCATTTATGAAAACTTCCCAAAGAAGGATATGGGGAAGAGACCCGTTACCGGTATACTTGGTCCTCACCATGGGGAGCATACTTCTCTTTAACACACCAATGCCTCCTCTGAGACACTATTTCTTAAAGCATAGACATCAATGAAGAGATTGTGGATACTCAAGGATGCCACACCAGTACGTTTTGATGAACCCGTGGGATAGTTTTGTGGAATGAAGCATAGGTCTGATGTGTTAGGGGTTGTTAACTCGGTTGTTACAAAGTTTGTTTTCGAACAAGATGGTGTTCAAGAAAGACCCACAAATCTTAAGATTCCAAAGAAAGCAATCGATGATAAGGTAGAAAAGCTCAGGGCTGAGATTGTGGAATTGGCTAATGAGCGAGGAGTGGGTGTTGATGGTGACAAAGATTTTGATTTTACGGATTATCTTAATGAGGAGTAAGGAGAGTTGGAACACTTCCTAATAATACTAAAACAAATTCAAAAGACCAGAATAAAGAGCAAGTAAAAGCTGTTCAACTTAGAAGCGGAAGAGAGTTGGAAGCTAGGGTTCAAAAAGAAACTGATGTAAAGAGAGAAGAAATTGACAAATCAAAAGAAGACACTCTAAAAGATTATGAAAGACCTATTTCTCTGCTGAAAATTGATTTGGAAAAACCACCACCTCCATTTCCTTAGAGACTTTGTCAACATAAGTTGGATAAGCAATTTTCAAAATTTTTGGAAATTTTTAAGAAGCTTATAATTAATATTACATTTGCTGAAGCCTTAGAACAGATGTCAAGCTATGTAAACTTTATGAAGGATATTCTTAACAGGAATAAGAAGTTTGAAGATAATGAGACTATTGCACTTAATGAGAATTACAGTGCTATAATTCAGAGAAAGCTTCCTGAAAAGCTTAAAGATCCTAGTAGCTTTACAATTCCATGTGCGATAGGAGACAGATTTTATAGGAAAGCTTTATGTTATTTAAGTGCAAGCATTAACCTTATGTCATTAGCAATATTTAAAAGATTGGGATTAGGAGAAATAACCCTTACTATTGTAACTCTGCAGTTAGCAGATCATTCAATAACCCATCCTAAAGGAGTTATAGAAGATGTCCTAGTGACAATGGATCAATTTATCTTTCCTGTTGATTTCATTGTGTTACATATGAAGGAAGATAAAGAGATACCTAGCTTTTTAGGGAGTCCTTTCCTAGCCACCGGAAGAGCTATGATAAATTTGTAGAAAGTGGAATTAATAATGTGCATCAATGATCAAACTATTACTTTTAACATTCCAAGATCAATGAAGTATCCTGCAAAAGGTAAAGATGATGAATGCTATAAAATGGATGTTATAAGATATCCAAGTGAATGTCATTTCAAAACTAATTATGAAGAAAAATTTGAAGTAAAAGGTTTGGAACATGAGCAAGAAGAAGAATTAGATCAAGGTGAAGATCTTTTTAAGGAAGATTCAAACTATGTTTGAGAAAGTTTTGAAATTTTGGACACGATAGGAAAAGATAAATCATTTTGTGCATCAATTGAAAAACCTCCAGAACTTAAGTTGAAGCTACTTCATGATCATTTAAAATATGTCTTTTTAGGTGATTCCTCTACTTTATTAGTTATAGTTTCCTCAAAGTTAACGATGGAAGCAGAAGAAAAAATGATGAAATTTTTGAAAAATTTTAAGAAAGCTTTTGATGGACAATTGATGATATTAAAGGAATTAGTCCTTCAATTTGTATGCATAGATTCACATGGAAGAGAACTAAAAATCCAGGGCTGATCCTCAAATGAGACTAAATCATGTTATGAAAGAAGCTTTAAAGAAAGAAATTTTAAAGTGGTTAGATGTTGAAATTATCTACCTTATTTCAGATAGTGCATAGGTTAGTCCAATTCATTGTGTTCCTAAGAAAGGAGGAGTAATTGTGACTGTGAATGAACATAATGAGTTAAAACCTAATAGATAAGTCACAGGGTGGAAAATATGCATTGATTATAGAAAATTTAATCCTGTCACTATGAAAGATCATTTTCCACTACACTTGCGAGTTCAAATGTTGGATAGACTAGTTGGGCATAAATACTTTTATTTTCTAGATGGATATACTGTTTATCACCAAATTCAAATAACTCCTGAGGATTAAGAGAAAATAAATTTTACCAGTGTTTATGATACATTTGCTTGTAGAAGAACGCCCTTTGGTTTATGTAATGCCCTGGCTACATTTCAAATATGTATGATGAAATTTTTTATGATTTAATAGAAAAAAATGGATTAAAGTCTTTATGGATGATTTTTCAGTATTTGGAACTTCATTTGACTCATGTTTAGAACATTTATTAAAAGTTATTAAGCATTGTGAAGAAATAAATTTAGTCCTTAATTGGGAAAAATATCAATTTATGGTAGCAGGAGGAATTATATTAGGACATAAAATATCAAAAAATGGTATGGAAGTAGATCCAACTAAAATTCAAGTGATCACTAATTTACCTTATCCAACAAGTGTAAGGGAAATTAGGAGTTTTTTCGGACATGTTAGATTCTACAAATGATATATTAAAGACTTTTAAAAAATTTCTAAGCCTTTATGTCATTTACTGGAGAAAGATGTAATTTTCAATTTTGATGAAGAGTGCCTAAAATCTTTTGAGTTATTAAAAGAAAATTAGTCACTGCACCAATTATAGTTTCACCAGATTGAGGAAAACCTTTTGAACTGATGTGTGATGCTAGTGATTATGCTATTGGAGTTGTTTTAGGGCAAAGATATAATAAAATTTTCAAGGTAATTTACTATGCTAGTAAGACTCTTAATGAAATCCAAATTAATTATACAACAACTAAAAAAGAGTTATTAGCAATAGGTTATGCATTTGATAATTTAGATCATATTTAATTTGAACTCATTGTGTAGTGCATACAGATCATTCTGTTCTTAAGTACTTAATGAAAAAGAAAGATGATAAACCAAGACTTATAAGATGGATTCTTCTTTTGCAAGAGTTTGATTTTATAATAGTAGATCATAAGGGGACTGGAAATCAAATTGTTGATCATTTTTCCAGACTTGAGTTAGAAAAACCACTCTATTTTGAAAAAGAAATTAATGACATTTTTCAGTTGAAAAATTATTCAGTATTAATGAGTGGAATGTTCCGTGGTATGCCAACATTGTGAACTTTCTTGTAAGTGATATTATACTCTATGGAATGACATACCAACAGAAGAGTAATATTATTTCTGAAGTTAAGACTTATATTTGGGATGACCCATTTTTATATAAACAAGTAAATGATTTGATTATTCGAAGATGTATACCTTTAGAAGAGACTAGTGAAATTATCCAAAAATGTCATTATTTTGATTTTGGGGGACATTTTGGTGTTAATAAAACAACATACAAAATTTTACAATATGGATTTTATAAACTTGTAATAGATGTCAATGAGTAGGCAATATTTCTAGAAGAATGAGATGCCCCTCAATTATATGCTAGAAGTTGAAATATTTGATGTTTGGGAGGATTAATTCATGAGAGCATTTATACCATCTTTTGAAAATGTATAAATATTGTTAGCAATGGACTATGTATCCAAATGGATAGAAATTGTTGCTTTACCTGGATGTGATGCTCAAAGTGTTGCAAATATTTTGAAAATGAATATTTTTTTGTAAATTTGGGATGCTGAGAGTGATCATAACTAACAGGGGAAGTCATTTTAGAAATGCCATAATGGAGAAATTATTAAAGAAATATCATATAAACCATAGAATTGCTACTGCTTATCATCCTTGGACAAGTGGTTTCGTTGAATTATCCAATCAAGAAATTAAAAGAATTATGGAAAAATTTGTAAATCCAATAAAAATGGACTGGTCACTCAAACTTGACTATGCTTTGTGGGCTTATAGGACTGCATACAAAACTCCTATAGGAATGTCCCCATATAGGCTAATATTTTGGAAAGCTTGTCACTTACCAGTTGAACTTGAGTATAAAGCATATTGGGCGATTAAAGAGTTCAATTATAATTTAAAAGATGTTGGTGAGAAAAGATTATTGCAATTAAATGAGCTTGAAGAGATAAAGAAAGAATCTTATGAGAGTGCTAATATTTATAAAGAAAATATGAAAATGTGGCATGATCAAAGGATTCTTACTAAAAAGTTTTAGCCATGGCAACAAGTTTTGCTATATAATGCAAGGTAAAGATTATTTCCAGGCAAACTTAAGTCCAGGTGGATGGGCCCATTTGTTGTGATAGAAGTTTATCCTTATGGAGCTGTGGATATCAAAGATCCTAAAACTGAGAAAGTATTTAAAGTGAATGGTCATAGACTGAAACCTTAGATATTAATGAAACTGAGAAAGTATTTAAAGTGAATGGTCATAGACTAAAACCTGATTTTGTAGGGGATTAGCGTAAATTTAACGGCCGAATGATGTTTGGTCAACCAGAATAAGCACTGGTTATGTCAGGCTGACGACGTTATACCAAGCACTTTATGGGAGGCAACCCATAATTATCAGTATGTTTTGCTTTGATCGTTGATTGTATGTGATTAAAAAAATTTGGGATTGTATTTTTTTATGAAACTATTTTGTGTTAATATTGATTTTAAGACTCTATTTAGTGATCTAGACATGCTAAAATGAGAATTTGGACTTTAAGTTAACTGTTGCAAAATTGAGCACTGGCGCTTAAGCACCAATATTCAGCACTTAAGAGCGGGAGAAAAAAACCATGTGCGAAATTAAAGTTCTAGAAGGTTTAACTGCTAATTAGTTTACTAAAACGTGCCTAAAAGTTATTGAAAGGATTTATACCTATAAGTAGAAGGGTTTTGTGATAGAACCTCTCCCAAAAAATGTTTTCTACCCTAAAGTCAAGAAAAAGAGAGATTTAGAGAAAATGTCCTCATAAGAGATGGATTTGAAGAAAAAGGATGAGGCCATGAGGAAGAAATTCATTAGTCAAAGTTCACAAGAGATGTATAACAATTTTTTAGCCGTTAGTATTTAAGGAATAGCGGAAAAGATCAACAAAATTGAGGCTAGTGTGACTTTACTTGATACAAACGTAAATGAAGTTAATGCCCATCTAGAGCATATTGGATGACAATTGAAAATGTAATTTAGTCACACTAGTTCAATAGAAGAAGCGGATAAAACAATGTATCTTAAGCTTAAATGGATTGAAGAAGATTGCATCAGAGCTTATCACCACTGTCCATTTTATTAACTCTATATTCTAAATGCCCAAGGAGAGACTAATGAAAGATCGTAATTTGTCCCAACAAATGAAGAATGGAATTAAGTTCAGCGTTAAAGTTTGTTTGTTAGGAGTCATTATTTTTATGTATTAGTATTAAATATTGTTTTTAGATTTTATGCATGTTATATGTTTAATTGTGAATGTTTGTTAAGTGTTCGTATTTAGAAAAATTTTCTCATCTGAGACTATTTGGAGTGAGAATTAAGTGATACTTGTACTTGTACTAGTTCGTAAATGAATATAAGTGTTTATTTGTGTGAAAATTTAGTGTTATTTTAGCCTCGAATCGAACTAGTTATATTGGAGAATTGTCGGCACTATTTTTGGTGTGGGGTTTGCCCGTAAGAAGCTGTCAGTCATCGGAACTGAAATCCCGTTGCCCGCTTCGGAAGGACGTTTTTTTTTTTTTTT
>JXCR01125597.1:118607-129746 GCA_002079205.1 Phalaenopsis hybrid cultivar
CTTAATATCTCCCTCATTTCTTAATGGATTTTAGTGATTATTTTTTTAAATTACTCGTCTTAAAGAGACGAACACATCCATATGGTAAACATACTATGAAATCAAGCAATTATAAATGGTAAAGGCTCGGGAGAGTGAGTGAGGTTATACCTTTGCTCCGAGAGGTTTAGCCTCAATCAGAGATTCTTCACACCTTCGTTAGGTTCCAAAGAGCTTAGGGATGAAGCCTCTGGCCCTAGTGTAAAGCCTATGTATGATTTCGATCAAAACTGATTTTGGGTGTTGGTTGAGAGCGATGGTAGAGGCTATTTCAAAGGGGGAATTGATGGGGGTTTGTCTTCTTTCTCTGTTGTGAAGAGGCCAATTAATTTGGAGTTTGGTGCTGTGTAGGTTGGGATTGGGATTTGTCCTGGTTTCGGGCCTGTGTAGGTTGGGATTGGGATTTGTCCTGGTTTCGGGCAGGGATTTGAGCTCAAAATTGGCTTTCTATGGTGGAATTGAGAGGGGGAAATGGGTTGCAATGCACTAAGGGTCTTTCAGGGAGGTTCTCAGAGAGGTTTGGAAGGCTTTGGTGAAAATTTTTTTACCACCCCACTATTCATGGCCGTGGGGGTGGATTTTATAGAAATTGGCCAATGGGGAGCTTAGCTGGCTGAGCTTAGCCCCACTGCTTAGGTGTCAAGCAGAGGAGCTCTCAGCCTAATTTGGGCTGAGGTGGCCTCTTGGCATGAATTTGGGTTTTAGCCATGTGGGGCTCACGGTTTTGGGCTTTTGGCTTGGGTTAAGGTGGCTAACCAAGGGTTGAACCATTGTTAAAGCTTATGATGCTCAGTAAAAATGGCACCATAGGGTTTAGACATGTGGTATGGCAAGTACATTGATTTAACCTCCTTATTATCTCTTTTAAGCAATTTTTCCAAATTTCACCCATGGGATAAATATCAAGCCTAACCATGGGTTGATGGCTGGCTTTAAACTCAACCCTAGAGTCTAGGATGAGTTATGGTAAGGTCCATTTGACCATACCAAGCTCAATTGATTTGGGTTTGGCCATAAGTCCAAAGAGGTACACATGACCAAATCTTGTGCTTGGACTAGGTTAGGCATGCCAATTTCCCCAATTAAATATGGCATTTGGTGTAGGAGACCATGAGGAACAACTTTCATGAAGGGTGAAAGTCATTTTGAGGTCAATTGGTTAATCAATTTGATGGATTTTTGGTTTTGGACCCATTTTAAGCATGTTGGGCTAAGTTTGGGTCAAACTTGGGCTAGCCATGGGCTAAGTCCAAATTGATTGTTTTTTTTGGTATAAAACATCATAATGAACAACTTTCATGAAGGATGAAAGTTGTTTTGAAGTTGATTTGGTGGTCAATTTNGTTGTTTTATTTGGTATAAAACATCATAATGAACAACTTTCATGAAGGATGAAAGTTGTTTTGAAGTCAATTTGGTGATCAATTTGGATGGATTTTGATGGGTTTTGGTTTTAGACCTAAATTAAGCATGTAAGCGCTAAATTTGGGTCCAACCTGGGCTAGCCATGGGCTAAGTCCAAATTAATTGTTGTGTTTGGTCAAAAATGACCTTATAAAGAATTTTCCAACAAAAAAATGGATGCCAATTTGAGGTCTAAGGCATTCAATTGTTGAGATTTGAGGTGTTAGCCAATATTNATGGATGCAAATTTGAGGTCTAAGGCATTCAATTGTTGAGATTTGAGGTGTTAGCCAATATTGGGGCTAATCTTGGGAATTTTGGATTTAGGTCAAAATCAAATGGATTTGAGGCTTCACCAAGGCCAATTGATGGTTGATTTTGAAAGGATTTTGTCAAAGATGGTCATATTGACCAAATTGAACCAAGGTGTAGTTGGACAAAATGAATTTTAGATTTAAACCAAATTAGATGATCAAAAGGTTTTACCAATGCAAATTTATGGTCAAATGTTTGGTCAAAGATGGTAAAATTGGACTATGGTGTAGTTGGACAAAATGAAATTGGGAATATTTTGGACTTATTGGTATTTTATGGGAATTTTTGGAATTTTTGGATTTTTGGGTTATGGAGGGGTATTTTGGTAATTTGGCCATTTTCAAAAATTTTTGTCAATTTTGGCAAATTTGGAGGTATTCAAGGTGTTTGACATAAGTTTTGATCAATTTTAGTTATTTTGGCAAAATTTGGGTCCCAAGGGCAATTAGGTAATTTGGACGTGTCCGGGGCAAAAGTCCCAAGATGAGCATTTCAAGTAGAATTAGATAAATATTCATTTTAAATGAACCGTGGATCAATAAAACCCTCATTTTGGGTCCTTATGTATTTGACCAGAATATTGTGAGGATATNCGTGTCTGGGGCAAAAGTCCCAAGATGAGTATTTCAAGTAGAATTAGATAAATATTCATTCTAAATGAACCGTGGATCAATAAAACCCTCATTTTGGTTCCTTATGGATTGGTTTTAGCCAGAATATTGTGAGGATATTGTGTACCCTAACTCCAAACCAACACCTAGGGNATAATCCTATAAGAACTCTTCTTGAGTTCTCTTATAATGATCTTACCTTCCAAANTGACCCCAACTACTAAGTGCTAAAGGTTAGGATCAATATGTGGAACTTCAAGTTAAGTAAAGAGAAGAGTTTTGAATTTCTAATGGTGGGGGTACCTTTTCTAGTTTTCTAAGACTAGTCAATAGGAAAGTCCTATGGCTAGAGCTAGGCTACTAAAGAAGTTTTCTAGACCTCAACCAAAAGTGAGGTCAACAAGAATTTTGAGAAAGAGGAGAGTATAGGGAGAGGAAAATAGTCATTTGAGTGTTATAAGACCATTTAGGCATGGTATACTTAGGCTAGTAGTGCATTTTACTTAAGTTCAAAAATATCAAAAAGTGCACTGGTGCCTAAGCACCACATTCTCGCGCTTAAGTACGACGTAACCCGAGAGGCAGGCGCCTAAGCGCCACATATCTACGCTTAAGTGCTAATTCACAAAAACCAGTTTGCAAACGGTTAAAGGTAAAAAATAACCCCCAAAATCACAATTTTTATCTTTGTTGTCACCTTCTTCCTCTTGAATTCATGATTTTAAAGTCTAGGGCAAGCCTTTTGTTGAAGATTTCTTAGTGAATTTGAGCAAAATTTGCTAGATTTGGATTTGTTAAGGTAAGAGCTTCACTTCTATGTAAAAATTTTGGATTTTCACCATGTATTTTGAGTATATTTTGGAGAAACCCAAAAATCACTATTCATGATGAAAAATGAGAAAAAATTTATGGAAAGTGCATAGAAAGTGTAGTTTATACTTATAGGAGTTAAGTTTAGTAGATTAGACTTGATTTTTGAAGTTATTGTGAAATTTTGTGAAATTTCTAGAATGGCCCCAAGAATGAAGTGAAGCAAAGGAAAGACCCACTTTGATTCGAGCAACTATGTGAGTTTGAAAGCTCGAAATAGGTATAGTGACGCTCTACAGTCATGAAAGTTAATTCTTGCGCTTTGTTTCAAAAATCCAGGTGGATCTGTAGAAGATTTGATCGTTCACCGATAATGGTAATGATTCTGTTATTTTTTTGTTGCGGCTATTATTTCTGTAGTTCAGGAGTTCTATGCAAACCTCCCTCAGGTAGAAGAGGGTCGAGTCATGGTTAGAGGGAAATTAGTACCTTTTTCGTCGGAGTTAATCAATATGTTTTATCATTTCCACCTAATACTTTGTGTTTTTATGCAAATTATAGTCCGACTGAGACGGAACTGGATGAGATTATTTCATATTTCAATGTTTGAAGAGGACTCTAGAAAATTACAAATGAGAGGAAAGTCAACTTTTCCACCTTGAAGTTCAGTGCACCATCAAAGGCATGACACTACTTTAATTCAGCTCATCTGTTACCAACGAATCATCTCAGTAAAGTTACGAGGGAGAGAGTAACGTTGAACTATTGAATTTATAAAGGTAAGCTCATCAATATTGGAGCTTTGATCTATCAGACTATCATCAGTTCTGCCACTGCCGTAACTACTGCAGGTCTGAGATTTGCTTCCTTGATCTTTTCTTTGTGTGAGCAGGCTGGAGGGAGATATGAAAGCTGGGAAGATGTGTTGTTGCCTCTAAAGCCAATTATAAGTGTAAATGCGAAGTCGTATTCGGAGCATTTTATTTTTGACTGAGAATAGGATTTTCACGGAGTTATGGAATGTCGACTTCTGCTGCTTCTACATTTAAACCATCTAACTCGCGAGGTTCTGCTTCTAGAGGTGATTCTACTTAAACTCAAAATCAATTATTGCAGAGGATGATGGACAATATCAACTATACCGCAGATAAGGTACAAAATTTATTAAGCATTGTAGATCATATTGATGGGTACAATAGAAGGAAAAGTGATTATGAGGAGAAATTTCATTCCTCTTTAGAAAGCCTCATTAGGGGTAACCAAGGAGTGAAATTTCCTTCATATCCCAGATACCCTGATTATGAGCCTACAAATGATTGGAATAGTGGTGATTCTGATGATGACGAGGAGGAGGACTGATTTATTTTTATGTTTGTAATATGTGATGGACTACGTGGTTAGGACTTGATACATTTGCATTTATGTGCTTGTTTGGACTATGTGATGTGTTGAACTTTTTATTTAATTCTTATTGTAATGTTTGTGTTTTGTTAGTATTTTATTTTAAATTCTACGGTAGTAATTGTTGTTGTGTGTTGCTTATTATGTTTTAGTTAGTTAGGATTGAACTTATTCCTATGTCTTATGAAAAGTTGAAAATCTTAATAACTTTAGTTTTAAACTTTAATTTCAGAAAACTGACACCCTGTATTTTTCTTTTATCTTGTTAGTATGTTTGTTTTTATGTTGAGATTGTGAAATCAAAGTTAGTGTGTTTGTTAGTTTTTATGTTTGTACCCACTACNGTGGATTTTATTGGCCTACTATCTTTAGAAATGTTTATAGATAATAAAAACTTCTGAACGATGTCAACGAGTAGACAATATATCTAGAAGAAATGAAATGCCTCTAAATTTTATGTTAGAAGTTGAGATCTTTGACGTTTGGGGATTAGATTTTATGGGACCATTTATTCCTTCATTTGGGAACTTATATATATTAATTGCAGTGGACTACATTTCTAAGTGGATTGAAGCACAAGCTTTACCTTGTTGTGATGCTAAAAGTGTTTCAAGATTTTTATTTTTACGGAAAGCCGAGAATGATTATCACTAACAAAGGGTCCCATTTTAGAAATAAATATACTCAGAGATTGGCAGAAAAATTTAATATTATTCATAGAATCTCTACTATCTATCATCCTCAAACCAGTGGGTTAGCAGAAGTTTCTAATAGAGAGATTAAACAAATACTTGAAAAGACTGTAAACCCTAGTAGAGTAGATTGGTCCACTAGACTGGATACCACATTATGGGCTTACAGGATTGCTTATAAAACTCCTATTGGAATGACTCCTTACAGAATGATTTTTGGAAAGACTTGTCACTTACCAGTAGAATTGGAGCATAAAACATATTGGGTGATTAAAGAATTGAATTATAATTTGAAAGATGCTGATAAGAAGAGATTGTTACAATTAAATGAATTGAAAGAATTAAGAAGTGAGTCTTATGATAATGACAGAATTTATAAAGAAAAATTAAAGTTATGGCATGATCGGAAGATTAACCAGAAGAACTTTGAACCAGGACGAGAAGTTTTACTTTACAATACTATGCTGAAGTTATTTCCTGGGGAATTAAAGTCTCGTTGGTTGGGTCCCTTTACTGTGACTCAAGTTTATACTTATGGAGCTGTTGAAATTGAAGATCAGAAGACGAGAAATAGATTTAAAGTAAATGAATACAGATTAAAACCATATTATGAGGGTAAAAGACCAAATTTTAAAGAGGTTTTAATGATCAGTCAACCTGAATTGGTCGGGCTGACGACGTTAAACCAAGCGCTTTATGGGAGGCAACCCATATTTATCTTTACTTTTATTGAAATTATAGTAGTTTTAATTTGAAATTATCGTTAGTATGTGGTAGTATTGAGCTCTACTACTCTTATTTACCCTTGAAACATCTTAAAAATTGGATCTATAGAGAAAAATTAGTACGCATTCGGACTAGAGCGAAACCGTGAAACTTTTTCGGTGCCCTCGACGCCACCGTCGATGGGTTTTTCCTAAGAGTGCAGGAAAAATTAATACAGAGGCTCACCAACGGTGCCCTCGACCCCGCCGACGGCGAGACCAGCGAGATGGCGGTTACTTGGGTTCAAATGGCAATTTTTGGGCAGGAATGATCTTTTTAAACTAAAAAATTCAATTCGTAGTTCATATTTTCCCTCCAAAAACAAAGTGAAACTCTACCAATTTCATTCCTATGGCTTCCAATTTCCCTGATAATCCCAGAATGCGAGTTTTCAATAGACAAAAGTTTATTAGTGCGGAAGTGCAGCGAATCTTCAACAAGTTACTGATGAAGAAAAGATTGATCAAGGAAAGAGGATTCTTAAATCGCGGATTCAATAATCCCACAATGGATATTGAAGAAATGATAGTACGACAAAGATGGGAAGTGCTGTGCTACACTACCGCCGCCGTGGTGGTTCCTGTGGTAAAAGAATTCTATGCAAATTTACACGAAATCAACTAGGGAGTTGTTTATGTGCAAGGAAGATGGATCACTTTCACTCCTACACAAATCAACGAATTATACATGAGTGAAAATGTTCTTGTCTGCCACTATTCCAATTTCGTCTCAATGAGAAACCAGATCAATGAAATTTACCAATATTTAACGGACTAAACTGACGATTGGGAAACAAGAGAAAACAAGTATGTTAGTTCTTCTGTGACACTCCTAAATCCCGTTTCAAAACATTGGCACTTTTTCATTTCTGCGAAACTGTTATCGACAATGAAGATCGGTAAAGTTTCTAAAGAAAGTGCCATTTTGAATTACTACATCCAAAGAGGACTACCGATCGACATTGGATCAATAATTGTGAAGTCGGTTTTGGGCCTGATCGTTCATAGATCAACTTATGGGCTTGGACACCCCTCCACAATTTTCTCACTTTGCAGTCAGTTTCAAGTGTCCTATGAAAATTGGAAAAAAGGTACTGCTACCTTGGAAGCCTTTGGATCTAATTGAGAGATTCCCAGCTTTTGAAGATGAAAATGACATGGTCATTATAGTAGATCAATCATCTCAGAATTCACTGCCAGTTCAACCCTTAATTCCTGACAAGTCTTTGGTGATCCCACGCCGAATCAAGAAATTGGTAAAAGAGGTACAAAATGTCATGAGTGCGATTAATAATATCTTCGATTTCTTCGATCATCGATACTGGAGGATGAATGAACATTTTGAGCACTCTGGACATTTAAAGATAGCTTGATACGACTGATGAAGAGGATGAAGTTAATAGAAGAGGGTTCCACTGAAGATTTTCCATCCCGACCCTTCTACAACCGCTTCGTTCATGTACAATCAATTGTTGATATCAGAGGAGAATCTAGTACTGAGTCTAAAGATTAGTAGATTTATATTACTACATATCTGTCTATCTATGTATTTTGATTTGAACTTTGTATTTCCTTACTTTAGAATTATGCTTTTAGATCTCTTTATAGTTCAGACTAAGCATAGGTTGTTTTGTTTTCAGCGTTTTGAGTGTTGTGGCTTGGATTACAACGCTGAATTAATGTATTGAGATTGAAAAAATACCAAACTTAGGTGTGTTATGTAATGTATATTGTACCCCTTGGAATTTATATATAATGTGATGTTCTGTATTGTGAAAGTTTATATGTGCTAAGTACATCATTTAGTCACTTAAAATTATGTCTATAATGATTAAACAGATGTCGTTTAGGCTTGAAATTGATCGAAATCTCGAAAATCCGGAATTTGGACAAAATCAATAGAGCCCGCTGACGGCGCCCTCGATGCCGCCGATGGTGAGATTTTCCCGAGACTTAGGATTTTAATTCCAATGGAGCGCGTTGACGGCGCCATCGACTCCACCAATGGTGAGCTCACAAAAAAACACCTTTAACCATGAAGTTGACCAATCATCCGCCACTATTCATCATCCCCTTCCTCCTAAAAACACCATTTTCGACCTAGGGCTTGAAAGATCTTGGATTGNTATTAGCCGACATGGGGCTTTTGACCCAAATCAAAATTGGGCTCAAATCATGGATCAATTGAGCTTGGATTTGGTTTAAATTGGTCACATACAAGGTGAATTTGAGTTTAGTACTGAAATTGGGGACGATTGGATCCAAATTGATGGACATTTGAAGTAAATTTGGGGAAATTGGGCCTTTAAAGGCAATTTTGGGGGTTTTGGTCAAAATGGTCAATTTGATCAAATTGAATCCAATTGAAGGGTCCAAATGGGTTTTGGGAACATTTGGAGTGATTTTGGAGGTTTTGGGAAAGTTTGGGGTCGCCAAGGGTATTTTGTAATTTTGGCAAATTTGGGGGTATTTTGGTTAACGATGGTCAAATTGACCAAATCTGGCCATATGGTAATTGAAAGAAATGAAATTGGAAATATTTGGGATTTATTGGGAATTTTATGGGATTTTTGGATTTTGGGTTAAAGGAGGGTCCTAAGGGCAGTTAGGTAATTTGAGAGTATCTGGGGCAGAAGACCCAAAATTAGTATTTTAATTAGGATTGGATAAATATTCATTCTAAATGAACCGTGGATCAATGAAATCCCCATTTTTGGTTCTTATGTATTGGTTTTAGCCAGAATATTGTGAGGATCTTATGTACCTTAACTTCAAACCAACACCCAGGGTCAATCCTAAGGCCAAGTAATCCTATAGGAACACTTTTTGAATTCTCTCATAATAATCTCACCTACTAAGTGCTAGAGGTTAGGATCAATATGTGGAACTTCAAGTTGAGTAAAGAGAAGAGTCTGCTAAATGCTAGAGGTTAAGATCATTATGTGGAATTTCAAGTTGAGTAAAAAGAAAAGTTTTGGTTTTCTAATGGTGGGGTACCTCTTCTAGTTTTCTAAGACTAGTCAATAGGAAAGTTCTATGGATTTCTAACTTACCTACTAAGTGCTGGAGGTTAGGACCAATATGTGGAACTTCAAGTTGAGTAAAGAGAAGAGTTTTGAGTTTCTAATTCATAATGATCTTACCTACCAAATGCTAAAGGTTAAGATCAGTATGTAGACTTTCAAGTTGAGTAAATAGGAGAGTTTTGAGTTTCTAATGTTGAGGGTACCCTTTCTAATTTTCTAAGACTAGTCTATAGGAAAATCTTATGGCTAGACCTAGGCGAGTACCTTTTCTAATTTTCTAAGACTAGTCAATAGGAAAGTCCTATGGCTAGACCTAGGCTACAATACCTTTTCTAATTTTCTAAGATTAGTCAATAGGAAAGTCCTATGGCTAGACCTAGGCTACTAAATCCGTATGTAGACTTTCAAGTTGAGTAAATAGGAGAGTTTTGAGTTTCTAATGATGGGGGTACTAAATTTTCTAAGACTAGTCAATAGGAAAGTCCTATGGCTAGACCTAGGCTACTAAAGAAGTTTTGTAGACCTCAACCAAAAGTGAGGTCAACATTGTTCAAGTTGTGTAAAGAGAAGAGTTTTGAGTTTCTAATGGTGAGGGTACCTTTTCTAGTTTTGGAACTCCAAGTTGAGTAAAGAGAAGAGTTTTGAATTTCTAATGGTGGGGGTACCTTTTCTAGTTTTCTGGGACTAGTCAATAGGAAAGTCCTATTGCTAGACCTAGGCTACTAAAGAAGTTTTCTAGACCTCAACCAAAAGTGAGGTCAACATTGTGTTCCTAAGAAATGATGAGTGACTATTGAAACAAAAGAAAATAATGAATTAATACCTATCAGGAAAGTTACTGGGTGGCGTATTTGAATTGATTATAGAAAATTAAACACTGCCACCAGGAAAGATCACTTATCTTTACCCTTTTTAGATCAAATAGTAGATAGACTTACTGGGCACAAATATTTTTGTTTTTCAGATGGATATACCGGTTACCATTGAATTCCTATTACTCCCGAGGATCAAGAAAAGACCACATTTACTAGTCCTTTTAGAACTTTTACTTTTTGAAGAATGCCTTTTGGATTATGTAATGCACCTGCAATATTCCAGAGATGTATGATGCCCATATTTAGTAAGTTAATTGATGATGGATTGGAAGTATTTATGGATGATTTCTTTGTATTTGGAATATCATTTGATGCATGCTTAAATTATCTTGAAAATTTTTGGAGTTATGAGAAAGAACTAATTTGGTTCTAAATTAGGAGAAATGTCAATTTATGGTTGCAGAAGGAATTGTGTTAGGCATAAAATTTCGGAAGATGGTATGTAAACAAACCCTGTAAAAATTCAATTTATATCTAAACTAACACCTCGTACTAATCTAAGAGAGGTTAGGAGTTTTCTTGGACATGTTGGATTTTACAGGCATTTTATTAAAGATTTTTTTGAAAATTACCAAACCTCTATGCCAACTTTTAGAAAAGGACAAGAAATTTGAATTTACTGAAAAAAAATTACCAAACCTCTATGCCAACTTTTAGAGAAGGACAAGAAATTTGAATTTACTGAAAGCTGTTTAAATGCCTTTGAGTTATTAAAGGAAATGCAGCCTCTATTATAGTTTCACCTAACTGGGAGAAACCATTTGAACTAATGTGTGATGCTAGGTGGCCCCTATTATACTTTCACCTAACTGGGAGAAACCATTTGAACTGATGTGTAATGCTAGTGAATTTATTGAAAGCTGTTTAAATGCCTTTGAGTTATTAAAGGAAAAATTAATCACAACCCCTATTATAGTGCCTAACTGGGAGAAACCATTTGAACTGATGTGTGATGCTAGTGATTATGCTATTGGAGCTGTGGAATTGATGTGTGATGGTAGTGATTATGCTATTGGAGCTGTCCTTGGACAAAGGTATGAAAAGATTTTTAAAGTTATATACTACGCTAGTAAAACTCTTAATGATACACAAATTAACTATACTGTTACTGAAAAAGAGTTACTGGCCATTGTGTATGATTTAGATAAATTCAGATCTTATTTAATTTGAGCTAAATGTGTTGTGCATACTGATCACTCTGC